>CACRXK020004511.1:2500-31397 GCA_902702795.2 Paramuricea clavata | reverse complement strand
AAAAAAATGTTGCAATTATGCATAAATGTATTTAGCGGTTCAAATTTCAAATATGTCAAAAAAATTTATGAATATGACTGAAAGACACGGTTGTGATCTACAAGTACCCGAAGTTTCATGCATGTAGCATAAATAAAAATATTTTTATTGAATTTTTATATAAACTAGGTAGTGGAGTAAAATTTACATTTTGTGCTCACATGAAACAAATACCTTTATCAAAGGTCCTTTTTTATTTTTGCAACATGTTATCAATACAAATTTCCAATATTTCTTACTCTCCAAAGATAGTATGGCACCAAAATAAGTCTGTGATACCAACAAAAAAAAACACTCAAATCATGATTAGCAAAATGTCTTTATTTCTACAATTACTACATACATTCTTAGATAATCATTACACCATTGACTTTAGTTATTAGTGTCATAACCAGCCTCAAAATTTGGTCATGCTATTCAAATTTGAAATAATCACTACTCATTTGTTTAGAAATTGATTGTTTTCACAATCTAGAACATGAAAATATTTGCAAATAGCATGACCAAGTGTTGTTTGACTGGCATCATCATAATTAGTAGTTATAAAAAAGTAATGTTTTCCAAGGCAGTAATGTTTGCTAAAGCAGTAATGTTTGCCAAAGCACATAATTGGATTATGTAGTGAAAATATTTCCTTTATATTGTACTACAAAAGCCCTAAGGCTGTAACTAAACTGATATCAGATCACCACGTCATACCCAAATCTGTTGCGATGAATATCTGGACTTCTTCCTGTATAAATTTCAAAGTCGCAATATAACCATTAGGATTGTCTGCAGCAACCCACAGATTTATTCCCCACATAGTAGGTCATCTAGCTTTCATGAACTGCCTAACCCCCAACCTATATTTCTTGATTTGACAGTGTGTTTGTCTGCAACAACAATATTCTGTGACGGCTGGTACAGTTGTTGATGCAGTTTATTGCTGTAGTCTTTAGTACAGGATCTACCATATTCACAAACGCCATAAGCGCTTTGTACCTAACCCGCGAAATTATGTCTATTGCCCACAGACCATGATATAAGGTTTTTACACTCCAATAATTTTCAATCTCACGGTCGACCTTTAGCAAACCTGCATATTATACTAAAAGGCAATCAACCTCTCAAGGTTGGTGGACTGCAAGACCCTTCTTTATTAGTATATGGGGATAACTTTTGAGTTATTTGTATGTGGGCATATGTATTGGTATGGCCAGGAAACTACCTCCTGAAGCATTCCCTTAGTAAAAAAGAGTCGAATGAACTCAAGCTCACAGTTCATTGAGCCGAATGAACTCAAGCTCACAGTTGATCGAAATGGATCCCGGACATGTCAGTGAGGAGCAAAATCTGGGAGAACATTCCTGGCGTCAGGATCATCATATCCGTCATGTACTATGGGGCCTAGTGGGGATGCTAGACAGGGAGCTTTCGAAACCTTAGGTCCTAATGGCTGGGCTTCCCTCTACCTCTACTCATCCCCCTACCTTCCCTCTGGGTTGGTGAGTGCATGGGGTTCTCATGACTCATCAGAACTCTACTTCCCTGAGGCTATGAAACAGGAACAGCAGTGAGGAACAGGATCAATATATTCATCAGTGCAAATAAAAACTTTTATAGACATGGTGCCACTTAAAATTATAATAAGAGCCAGCTAGTAAGATATAAGTATGAATACTTGGCTACTATGTATGTAACAAACAACCAAACATGTGCTCAAGGCTCATTTTACTTCGCCTAGGAATCAGAGATTTTTATGCCTAAAACACCATAAACTTTCGTCAACAATATAAATAAATACCATTTGTATTTGTCAATTTCAGTATGAAACGATTATTTCAACACAAAAAAGCGATATGAGGACATACTTGGTCGTACTAGTGAAGCTATACTAAATACAAATAAATTTACAACGCCATGGCAATGGGAAAACATTGAAATAGAAATTGTCTAAAAATTATACAAATACTTGCCTTGAAACTCCAGACACGACTCCCAATGCCAGGTTGAGATACTTGTCTTCATACGAAGACATTCCATCATTACTAGCACTATCAGTTTGCAAAATAAAGCCAAAAACCTCTTCAGAATGCGATTCAAACAAAACTACAACACAATACATTTCAACGCTCGTGCGTTCACGTGCGCGATAATCAGGAAAATTGCTCTAAAAGATTTGTTTTTCTGCCTAAGCCAATCAAAATCCGTATCTACGGTAAACAAACACTCCGGAAGTGATTCCTGCAGTCTTTTACCAGGAAACTGTAATGCTTTACCAAGAATTTGGCGTCCGAAGTTGGCCGAACACTTTCCGATCACGAGAATTGCCATAATAGGCTTAGATTATTTTGCAATTTCCCGAGACTGCACCGAGCTATAGAATGGAAAATGGCAATTCTTTTGGTATATTTGTTATTATTATACGTTGAAAAGAAGCGAAAAGACAAGCATTTGAATCAGGCGGAACATTGAAAATGCAACAGCAAAATTGATAATGTGTCATTTGCATAAATTTCACCGCATTGATCATTTCAAGGTAAGAAATTCGCTTGAAATTGAGCGAGAAACAATAAAATTATATGAATATTTCTGAATATATAGTATCGATCAAGCGGAATTTTTTGGTGGTATTTTCGTATGTCTACTGCAAATACTCGCGAAGTTCTTTAATATTTAATATTGGCGAATCGAATTGAGTTAATGAAACATAATAATCTCACTAAGGAAATTTACAATCCCGAAGATCCGAGAACATTTAAGTCTGTTTGTGTGAAGTGTCACACAACTCGCCCATTGAGCAGCTTGTCCAATCGATCTTGTTGTAAATTTATTCATGTCTGTCTGTTTGTCTGTAAGTCTGTTATTGTTTATACTTGTATTTTAAATGTTTTGGAATCCCTTTATTGGAGATCGAACTAATAATCTCTGTGTGGTAATTCCAGCCATGTAGCCTATTTTGTAATTAATTTTATGTAATATAGTGTATTGTGTTCAATGGCAAAATCTGTAAAATAAAATAAAATAATAGTGTACATTTCCCTTGCATAGTCCAAATTTCTTCCTACTGTGACCTTTTGTTAGACACAAAAACGTTTGATATTCTACCTCTCTGAAAACGACAGAGTTCTGGTTCCGGTCATGCTTTTTTTACTAGTTCCAGCTGGAATCTGAACTCTAAAAAATTGGGGTTCCGGCTGGAACTAACCGGCCGGAACCCAGTTCTGGTGCACCCCTAGATCACATGGTTCTACAATCCTGGTCAAAAATATTGGCGCACTTGATTGGGGGATAGGGGGATGTCTTGGATAAAATGCAGAAGTATGCATATGGTAATCAGAAATGAAGTAAAGGTTATGCTATTTTGACTAAGTGCGCCAAGGATTTTTGACCAGGATTGTCTGATTGTGCATTATCTTACATTTTTATTTCATAAAAAAACCATTGGCCTTAATCCTTGAATGGTTAGTGAACCTTTAATAATATTTTGCATGTTAATAACACGCGTCTAAATAAATAATAAACATTTATAATATAATAATAATAAAATATATAATAATAATGACATATTAAGGGTGCGCTATTTCATAAATATATCCCTTTTAGAGTGTCAACTTTAATCTTACTTAAGCTGACAAACATTATGGACGTGTGCACATTTTGAAAAGTATTTAAGCTGTAATTTGTGGTCTTGTATACATGTTACATTTAACGACTGAACTGCTTATTTGAACACATTCGCAGAGCGAATATAATGGCATCACTGGGTGTTCGACAACAAAAAATTGTTTATCTCATAACTTACAGGAGAATTGATTTTACTAAAATTGCTTTTAAAGATAAATTTGCTGAGGGTGTCATAGAAAGCTGGGGAAAATGTGGAATAAAATTAGCTTTTTGGGTTGTCACAATGGAGAAGCATGCAAATGCTGGCAGCAGTTCTGAAAGTAGTGAAGCGAGTGATTACCATTTTCACATGGCAATTAAGTTGCAGAGATGGGGACGGTGGTTAATGGTAAGAAATATTTTAATGATGTCCACAGACTGAAAGTCAATTTTAGTTCAAACCACAATACATACTATAGTGCATACAAGTATGTTACGATGGAAGATCCTGAGCCATTGTTTTCAGACGGGCATCCTGACATCTCGAATGATGCTCCCAGGACTGAGAAGGCAATTGCATCCCGTTGCAAGAAGGAAACCGGTGGAAAGAAAGGGAAAAGAATGAGAAAGCATAGTTCAAAAGAGAAGCATTCAGAGTCGTCTTGAGCTGGTAGCGTTAGCTGTGTCACAAAGTTGAGAAGGAAACACAGCTTTGGCAAATTTTGTGGCAAATAGAGGGCATAAGTGCATTCAAGAAGCATTGTCCTTAGCGAAAGAGTTTGCAGAAGCCAAAGAGAGATTAGCACGTTCCAAAAAAACTCACATTCAAATTTTAATCGAGTTTCAAGGTGCTAATTGCGTTCCAGATTGTGAAGGGAGATGATATACTGCTGCAGTAACGCTTATGGAACATCATGGAATTATGATTTCAGCGTTTGCCACGACAACCTACACGGTTCCGGAGAAGGGGAGGGCAAAATATCAGAATATTTATATTCACGGACCAGCAAACATGGGGAAAACCTTCATTTTGTCACCTCTGAAAGCAATTTACAATGCGTTTTGCAATCCTGCAACTGGCTCTTCTGCTTGGATCGGAGTCGATGAAGCAGAAATAATTTTTCTCAACGATCTCAGATGGGATCCAAAGATTATTGCCTGGGCTGATTTCCTTCAAGCTCTTGAATGAGATATTGTTCATTTGCCAGCCCCTAAGAACGTATGTCCCCGAGACATTGCCACAGCAGACGCACCTATCGTGCAAGTTAAGGGTGTCTCAATTGACCGAGCTAATATGGACATGATGAACGTGAGGTGGCATTTCTTTCACTCCTGGAAGCAAATTCCTAGCTCGGAACAACAGAGATTGATACCATGTGGACATTGCTTTGCTAAGTTTGTTTTAGATAACAAGTTATAAATTAAATTGCATTAGTCATTGACGTAATAACTACTTACAACTATGTTTCACACCCAGATATGCATAACATAACGTCATAGGTCCATACATCACTCCATCAAAAAATTCATTGTAAATCTATTAAATTTTAATATTTGCTAATAATATAACGATCTTTGATAATGATATTTAATGGTCAACTTATTTGCTTTGAAATAAATAAATTATAATTATATCTTGCATTATTTTGAACAGTGCTCCCCATTTTCCTAAAGAATTTGGTGAGATAGTCAAGGAATTCAAGCTAGGTTTGTGGAGTACTGATCTTAATTTAGCAATAATGACCTAAATAAAATTTTAAAATAAATGCATTTATTCAAGTAATGCCAACCACTTTGTGTATCCGTAAGCAAACATTTTTGCATCCTTGGCAAATCATTAGGAAATATCAAGGGAACACTGTTTGTAATTTTGCGTTGCTGCACCATTGGAGTCACGCTGTGAAGACGTGTAATTGTACTTTGCATTTAATCTACTTGTTGACAGCAAGCTAATTGCCTATTTGTGCAAATGGCTACACCTATTTTGATCAATACTGCCCTTACTCTGCCTTGAATTACTATATATAACAGTAAAAGATAGAACTCCTAGTATTTTATGCGATTTCCTCTTGCTTTAAGAACAGCATCTACTCGATGTGACAGGTTTGAAATAGTACGATCGATTACATCAGTTGACAGATTTCCCATGGATTTTAAAACCCGCGCTGTAAAGTCTTGGAACGTTTCGGACATTATATTATTAGCAATTGCTTCATTCTCAAGACTTTTGTTTACCAAGTGAAAGACATTTTCAATTAGATTCAGGTCAGGTGATCTTGCTGGAATCTTGTGAAATTCAGCCTCGACTTTTTCCATTGCCTTTCGCGCTGCTTTACTTGTTTGTGATGGATCATTATCCATGAGAAACAGGCGTCAACTGTTCTTTTTACGTCCGCACTTTGCACAACAAGTATTAAAATGCTTTCCAATGAACTCTGCAAAGAAATTGCCATTCATTTTCTCATAGGGAACTTTGAGAACCACACCTTTCCCATAAGCTATAGCGACAATTACGTGCAGTCTCTTTCCACCAGCTAATTCTTTAGAACCTTTTCCTGTCACCAATAGCCCTTCTGACATTTTTCTCCAAACCCTTGCTTTGGGGCAATCGCGCTGTTCAACGGATTATGTTTGAAAACAAAAGAACACCATCCAAGTAAAATGCTACTTCATCTTTCCAAAAACTCTTATTTTGGTTCATGCAACACTTCATTTGTCTTGTAATATTTTGTCTCTTTCTGTAAAAAAGATGGGAAAAACATTATGCAATAATTTTCTTTAGTTAAAGTGGAAACATTCCAAAGTGGAAACATTGTTGTTTTGTACGAATGTATGCCGAACGTTTTGAAAGCCAGTGTCTGAACACTTTTAAGACTTTTAAATCATATTTTTTTGTATATATTTTAAGTATTTTTGTTCATTAAAATTAAAAGATAAAAGTCTAATACATGGCGCCCAACGTGGGGCACTGGCTTTAGGCGAACGAGCGAGGAATCGACGTAAACGGAATATATTTTGTGGAAAATATGGTTGACCAACGCGAAGAAACTTTAAAGCGACTGCGAGCAATTCGCTCTGGGAATCGAGGGGTTGTAACGAAGTACAGCAAAGAAGCTATGGAATTGATTGGATCAGGGCACGATTCGGCGAAAGGAAGGTTGTGTACTATAGCGAGTTTGTTAGACGAAAAAACCGATCGATTGAAACAATTAGACAATGACATTTTGAAATCGTGTGACGTTGGTGACATTGAACGAGAAATCGAAGAATCCGAGGAGATTTTTTCCCGAGTAAGCGACGTACGACGCGAAATTACGAAGTTTACGAGTTGACAAAACGATAAACCGGCGAAAATACCGGCTGTAACCGAAGTAGCACAAGAAAACCCGACGATTACAACGACCCATGGAGAAATTGTTGAGGAATCGAATATTAACGACGTGTCGATAGGCGGATTATCGACAAATTTATCGCAAAATACATCGCCTGGGAAAAGTACGCCGTCATTTTCGAGATCGAAATTGCCAAAGCTCATCTTACCTAAATTTAAAGGGGACATAACGAATTATCGCACTTTTTGGGAGACGTTTGAAAGTGCAGTTCACAACAACGAGGAACTTACTACGATTGACAAGTTCAACTATTTGTTTTCTTTATTGGAGGGACAAGCTCTTCGTGCGATTAAGGGGCTTGCCATTACCGAGGACAATTACCACGCAGCAGTTGACATTTTACAAGAGTGCTTCGGGAAAACGCAGCAAATAATTGCTGCGCATATGGACGAACTATTGAAAATATCTGCTTGTGACGGTGATAAATCAAAGCAATTAAGGTTTGTTTATGACAAGGTCAGTGTGAATGTGCGTGCATTAGAAGCTTTGGGGATACAATCAGATCAGTATGGGAGCCTCCTTATCCCCGTAATTATGTCGAAGTTACCGAGTGATGTTCGCTTGCAAATAGCTAGAAAGACTGAGAAAGATGTGTGGGTAATGAAAGACTTATTGGAAATTATTAGAAGGGAAGTGGAAGCACGAGAACTGAGTGAGCAAGTCAAGGCAAATAGTGAGATCAAAAAACCTCCCCCATTTTCTCCAAAATTTCCCACGGCATCAGCTCTGACCGCCCAAGAAGCTACTGGCGTATCTATTAAGTGTGCATATTGTGGAAAGCAGCATTACTCGGCTTCATGCGAGACAGTGGTGCAATTAAGTGAACAGAAGGATATATTAAGACGAGCGGGCAGATGTTTTGTTTGTTTGCGTATTGGTCACCGTAGTAACCAGTGTTACCAACTCGTAAGTGTCGACGTTGTCAGGGAGCCCATCATCAATCGATATGTACCGAAAGTCCAAAATTTCCAGAGCACAAGAAGCCTGGGGCCGAGACCAAGCCCGATGAAAATGCACCTAAACCTGGTGGTTCAAATAGTAACACCATCACAGCCAATCAAATCTCAACAACTGCTACTCGAAGCAAGTGCAAGGTTTTCCTGCAAACCGCTACAACGTATGCATGTTCTCCAAATACTAGCTCTGTAGTACCCGTTAGAGTCTTGATGGATAGCGGCAGTCAACGAAGTTATGTAGCTGAATCATTGAAGCAGAAGTTGGGTCTTGTTCCTGATAAGACTGAGGTACTAAATCTAAATACCTTTGGTGACGACAAATTTCGAAAGCAACGATGTGACCAAGTACGACTGCGACTACAGGGTCAGACCAAGGACATTGAAATCTCGGCACTTTGCTTTCCCAAGATCTGTTCTCCACTGTCAATGACATTAGATATCGAGCGTTATCCACATCTAGATGGTTTAGTTCCGGCCGACCAAAGCATACTGGACGATTCCGCCCCGGACATTGACATTTTGATTGGCTCTGATTACTATTTTGAAGTAATTATGGGAGAAATCCGACGAGGGGACAACGGTCCTGTTGCAGTGCAAAGTGAGTTTGGCTGGCTGATCTCAGGAAATGCTCAAGCATTGAACACCGGAAATAACGAGACACAGACAAATCTCATGTTAGAACAATCAGAACATACCTACCCTGCCGATCTCTTCATGAAAGAGAACGAAGATGAATTAACGAATGCTGTTCGAAAGTTTTGGAACACAGAGTCTGTTGGAATTATCGAGCCAGATGAATCAACCGAAAGTGAATTTCTGAGAGGAGTACAATTTAATGAAGTGAGCCAACGATATCAAGTGAGTCTACCGTGGAAAGAGGGATGTCTACCGATCGAAAGTGGTTTTTCAGCTTGTCTCAGTAGATTACGACAAACTCATTTTCGTTTGAAGAAGGACCCGGAACTTTTGAAAGAGTACTCTAATGTTATTAAGCAGCAGCAAGACCTGGGAATTATCGAGCGAATTGCCGAAAAACCCGGACACGATGAATCCGCGCATTACTTACCCCATCATGCGGTTGTGCGTCGCGAAAAGAGTTCGAAGGTTCGAGTTGTGTTTGATGGGTCTGCCAAACATGCTGAATCGACATTTTCAATCAACGAATGTCTCGAAAAGGGTCCCAATTTGGTGCCTCATCTTTTCGATGTACTGGTCAAATTTCGAGGATATCCAATTGGAATTGCTGCCGATGTCGAAAAGGCTTTTCACCAGATTGAAATACATCCTGATGACCGAAAGATGCTTCGATTTTTATGGTTGGACGACATATTCAAAGAACATCCCGAGATTGTTCAATTTCAGTTTTGCCGCCTGGTGTTCGGGCTTACGCCGAGTCCGGCTATTTTGTCATCCCTTATACAGCATCATTTAGAAAAGTACGAACAGAAAGAGCCAATGGTCACCGCCTTGCTTCAAGATTCGTTTTATGTAGACGATTTTGTTGGCGGTTCTACACATGATGGTCCGGCAATTGAAATTTACGAGAAGTCGAATGAAATCATGAAAGACGGTGGTTTCGGGCTGCGAAAGTGAACATCGAACTCGAGGGTGTTCCAAGAGAGAGTTGCCGCCGAAGAAAAGCAAATCAAACCGTGTGAAGAAGCGATAAAGATTGTGAAACCCCTCGGGAGCGAGCGTACTGTCGAGATAATTGAAAAATACGTAGAATCGGGCGAAGAAAACGAAAGCGGGTTAATGCCCTCTTCAAGCAAGTTTTATCGAGATATTACAGAACCAGCCACATTGGAAGACCAGTCGGTTTCTGACCCATCAACAGAAGATGAACATTCTTCCGTTAAGATCCTAGGAATACCCTGGAACACTGAAAGCGATGAATTCGAGTATGACTTAACTAAACTGATAGACTTTGTCAAAACGCTTCCATTGACAAAGCTCTCCGTGCTACGATTATCTGCCAAGATTTTCGACCCGTTAGGTCTTCTAGCTCCGTTTACTATCGTAATGAAGTTGTTGTTTCAAGAGTTATGCATCGATGGTACGAACTGGGACGATCCGTTAGTTGGAAAGTTATTAGATTCTTGGAACCAAATTATCAACGATCTTTATGCCATGAGAACCATTAGAGTGTCACGATGTTACTTCACTTACGCAAACAACGATAGCTTGTCGTATGAACTTCACGGGTTTTGTGACGCTTCGTCCAAAGCATACACTGCGATAGTATATTTACCGACAGTACATTGCAATAAGAAAACCGAAGTTTCCCTAGTCGCATTGAAAACAAGAATCGCTCCTATTAAACGTCAGTCAATTCCGCGTCTTGAGCTCCTAGGTGCTACCATCCTCGCCCGTTTAGTAAGTTCAGTGCAAAGGGCTATTTCAGCCTTGCCCCTTGTTCCCAAAGTTTTTCTGTGGACTGATTCCCGTACTGTGTTATGTTGGATTAGAAACCACAAGGCGTGGAAACCGTACGTACAACACCGTATTAGTGAAATACGAAAGCTTACCGACATAGAATCCTGGAAGTTTTGCCCGGGAGAAAAGAATCCCGCCGACCTACCCTCCCGTGGAATTCGTGGAACAGATCTATTTGAGAATGAAACTTGGTGGAATGGAGCAGAATTTCTTCAGTTCTCTAAGGAAATGTGGCCATCTGAACCAGGAACAACCGAAATCGAGGAGAACGAGGCCAACGGTGAAATGATGAAACCAAAGACACCGCCTTCGATTACGAGATCATTGAACAGTATATCGAAAACAGTTTTACCACCGAATGTTGAAGCGGTCATTGACTGTAAACGGTACAGCAGCCGTACGAGGTTGTTACGAGTTACAGCGTGGGTAAAGCGATTCATCAACAACGTGAGAAGGCGTCGTTCAGCATCAGATCTACTCACCGCCGACGAATTGAAAACAGCAGAAAAACTCTGGATAAAATCGATCCAAGCGAGCAGTTACAAGGACGAAGAGCAATATCTGTCTCAGGTCAACAAAAAAGAGCCTCTATTAGTCAAGCAGTTGGGGTTGTTTCGAGATCAAGAAAACATTATTCGTTGCCATGGTCGAATTGGTGAATCGTCATTGTCGTTGTCAGAGAAACAGCCGATACTCCTTCCTCCGAAACACCATTTTACCGACCTGATTATCCTGGATCATCACGAGACTGTTCATCATAACGAAATCAAGGAAACCTTGAACAGCATCAGAGAGAAATATTGGATTGTAAGGGGACGGGAAGCAGTGAAACGTATAGAAAGACGATGCGTGCTCTGCAAGAAGTTGGAAGGGATGTCATTTAATATCCCCAAATTTGCACCCCTACCACCGAGTCGAGTTAGTGATGCACCCCCCTTTACAAATACCGGAGTTGATTTCGCTGGACCGCTTTTTGTCACGGATCGAGCTTCACCCGAAACTGAGAAGA
The DNA here is from genome assembly GCA_902702795.2 of Paramuricea clavata. Lineage (NCBI taxonomy): Eukaryota > Metazoa > Cnidaria > Anthozoa > Malacalcyonacea > Plexauridae > Paramuricea > Paramuricea clavata. The sequence continues at coordinate 19,977 of CACRXK020004511.1, read as the reverse complement.
CAAGCAAGGTATACGTTTGTCTCTGGACCTGTGCTTCGACTAGAGCGATACATCTAGAACTGGTACCCAACTTATCTGTGCCGACGTTTTTGCAAGCATTTCGACGATTCTCCGCGCGACGGGAGTTGCCAATCAGGCTATTGTCGGACAACGCTAAGACTTTTAAGGGCGCAGCTCACGAAGTCAAAAACATTGTCCGGTCTAAAGAGATCCAGCACTATTTGGTTAACAAGGGTGTTACGTGGGATTTCATAATTGAGAAAGCGCCGTGGCAAGGGGGCTTTTGGGAACGCATGATTGGGAGCATGAAACGTTGTCTGAAGAAAGCAGTGGGACAAGCATTGTTATCATTCGAAGAAATGCGGACTGTATTAACTGAAATCGAAGCCACGTTGAACAACCGACCTTTGACCTATTTGTACGATGATGAGCAAGGTATCTCATATCCTCTTACACCCTTGTCCCTCATCTATGGTCGTACCATCGCCACCACGCCGAATGACAGGCAGTTTGAAATCAACAGCACACATCAATCTCTCACTCGAAGACAGAAATATCATAAACGCTTACTAAATGAATTCACGAACCAGTGGCGGAAAGAGTATCTTCAGAGTTTAAGGGAATCATTGAGAGCTTCGAAAGGACCTGTTGGTAACATGATTGATGTTGGAGATATTGTGGTTCTGAAGGATGACAAGTCTGCGCATGTGTTTTGGAAGTTAGCAAAGGTGGAGGAGTTGATTCGAAGTCGGGACAACGTGGTGAGAGCAGCAAAGGTTCGTGTTGTCAACAGCGATGAGGGAAGATCGATTGTGTTACGACGACCCATACAGCACCTAATACCGTTAGAGTTACCTCCTACATCCGAGAAAGAAGATCAAGTATCCAAAGTCGAAGAACTCAGGTGCATTAATGCCTGGCTCCAATTTCGTAAGGAGTGGGAAAATAGAAAAAATCTTTAAAAATTAATTAAAAATTAACAAAATACACTACGACTCTTATTTTTGGGTGAGATGTTGAAAATCAACTGCCGATATTTTTTAACTATTTGGTTTCCATGGAAACTGGTCACGTGACAAGATATAGGCAGTGATAATGGAAATTAACTTAATGTTTATAAACACGGCTTGCCGACTTACTAAACATTCATGGATATGTACAAAAATATTATCACGGAACCTTTTACTCTTATACTGCAATGTGGTAATTCGGAACTTAAACATTATGCCACAGATATGAAAATATTGCTGTGATTACAACAATGTCTCGCACAATGTCAATATAATTTGCACTAAAACGATCGTTCCAGATTACAATGCTTACAAATCTAATTGTAGCACCAAAGTTGGCTGTACTCTGGACAAAATCTACGTATTAGCGACCAACATTAACGTTGTCTTGTAAGTCGGCAAGTCCAACACGTTTTTTGCGTGATGAATTCGCGCTCGCCATTATCATTAATATAAGCCCCTGCCGTGAAATAAAATATTATGAAATACAAATACACAATGACTGATAAACCATTTACAACTAGTAAGTAGTGTATTCAAATAATATGCGAGGAACAGAGAGAAAAATGTGTACAGAAGTACAATATGATAAGTACATATTTTAGTTTATATATTGAGAGAATATTCGACAGGAGTCTGAGTCTTTATATGAAAGGATATTATATTTCAACAACAACATTTATTGTGTCCTCAAGTTTTTAAGAGAAATATGTCACACTTAAACAACACCACCCCAAAAAGTTTGAACCATCCATATGCTGAGTAGTTATTTGTATTTCAAATATTTTTCTGTGAGTGGGAAACTAAAGAGGAATCACAAATCGATGTTGAATAATTGAGACATGAAATCCCGCAATAGCGTTATATATCAAAGTTCAAAGGTCGCCGCATATCACATAATATGATATATTATACTATACAACGGCCAATTGTACAAGAAAAACTGATAATTTACACATCCCTGCTGGTTGCTATAATCTAACATAATATAAAATAATCCAACAGCTCATAGTTATTAAATTTCAGTTTCATTCGAACGGCAAAACGCAGTCAAACGGCAACACGCTGGATATGTTGAATCGCGCGCGCAACTCGCGCGGACATATCAAGTCAGCGTGGGCAGAGCCAACAAGAGCCAGGCATTAACCGGCCTGAGAAACTCAACTTGTAAAGCAACCGGATCTCGTTGTTCCAGCCTCCAGGAATGATGCAAGACCGAGAAGAAACGCTGCTATTATTGGAGAAATGTTATGAAAAGCGAATAAACATTGAACGCTATAATTTTCATATTGTGTTATTATATCATTTATGTACCATAAATGATACCCCTCGGGAGTGTAAAGAAGATAGGAAAACATTATGCAATAATTTTCTTTAGTTAAAGTGGAAACATTCCAAAGTGGAAACATTGTTGTTTTGTACGAACGTATGGCGAACGTTTTGAAAGCCAGTGTCTGAACACTTTTAAGACTTTTAAATCATATTTTTTTGTATATATTTTAAGTATTTTTGTTTATTATCATTAAAAGATAAAAGTCTAACACACTTTCCGTCACTAATCCCTTTTGGCGTACCTGATAAAACCCATAACCTTTCTCGTTCAATCTACGCGAAAATGTGCGCTGACTTGCCATTTGTAACGTGAGGCCACTTTCCCTTACAAGTGTTTTAAAAGTTACCTTCGAGTTTTCCTTCCTCGATTTTTTCAGGCATCTTATTAATTTTCTAACAGATAGCGTGTCAACTTTTCTTGGGCGACCCTTGTTGCCTTTTAACTGTTTAGATCTCAGTGCAGCTGGTTGTTGGTCTTCCCTCCATATTCTTGCTACTGATGATGGGCTTATATGACATGTTCTCACGATCTCCTTATTCGAAAAACCCGATTCCTTTCTATAATAAAGTACCAAAGCCCTTGTCTTTGCTGTGATTCTTCTTGTGTAAACCATCCTTAAATGAAACTATTTCTCAAAATGCATATTATTCAATTTTATTTTGTAGCCAGCCTCATTTTATATACACAGGATTCTCATGATTCATAGTAACACACCCCACATATGACATCATAATTATCAACATTACGACGCGCACGCTAGGTTTTCAATAACTCCCAACGAAATCATGTAGAACACGCCACCCAATATATGTAGAAAACACATAACTAATGCGTCTGTACATTCTGAGTCAAAATTATATATGTACATAAATTTTAGTTTCATTTTTATATTCGGACAATCCTGGTAAAAAATATTGGCGCACTTGACACTGACTGTGTGAAATTTGACTCCCACTTCAATAACAAGCATAGCAACCTCCCCTTTCCTCCGATCAATGTTGTTTGTTAGACGTCCAAGGTGTTACACAACATTGATTGGGGGGATAGGGGGATGTATGAACATGAAATTTTGGATAAAATGCGGAAGTATGTATATGGTAATCAGAAATGAAGTAAAGTTTATGCTATTTCAACTAAGTGTGCCAAGGATTTTTGGCCAGGATTGTAGTTTATTAAAGCCATATAGCCATGTTTGAATTAAAATTGTGCAGAAATATGTGCGTATGGCACAGATTCGCATGCTGGGGAGTGCGTAATTGGAACTGCGCAAAAATATTGTGGTTTATTCTCAATATTGAATTGTGTGAATTAATCACACAACTTTAGAAACATACATTTCTCTGCAAAAACATGTTTTTGCCACTGTTCATTTTATTCATGGCATGCATGCATGTTTGGTGAGCATGCAAAGAAGTGATCTAAACTGATCTTTCAGCATGTTGTCTTAAAATTGTAAAGATAAGATTCGTTTGCATGATATACAGGCACTGTAATAGTATTTAAAAAAGCATGCGGAAATGCACATAATGATATGATTGCGAGAGATGTTTGCAAATTAATGCCTGCAGCTGGGTAACTCCTTGATGAAGTGATACATGCATGCATGCATGCACGCCGCATGCATGCACGCGCACACAGCACTAAGATTATATGCATGCACGACCATACATTATATACATGCACGACCATACATTATATGCATGCATTAACCCCACTGAAAATCTAAGTATAATCATTTTAAAATTATTTTAAACGATCATTACAGGATCAGAACTTTCCTGCCATAGTTCCGCCAGAATATAGTGATGCCAACCTTCGTTGGAGTTTCTCCGTGGTGAGAATAGCGCATCTCATGCACAAGTTAATACAAAAGAAGGTGAAACGAATTCCACCTCCCAGCAACTCAAGCAAGATCATTTCGTCCTGGGTGACAGGTTTCATTCAGCTTCAGATCCACACTATGCCAATACCACAACATTGATTTGTGTATTCAGGCTCCAACAATCAAAACCAGCATTCAGGAGTCTCAAAATCACAGAAAGAACATAAGGTGTTTAAGAAGTTCCTGCATGCAGAGCTTTGAAGTGCACATAGTATACAATTTTTTGATGGACTATTATCAGAACAAAGAAATTGTATATAGACAAAAGAGGACTTTAGAGACATCATTAGTGAAGGGAGAGATAGTAACCTAAGTTTCATAATTCCATGATCGCGCACGACTATATGCATGCTACTGGCTGGATTCAATTACTGTATATATAATGCTACATTTACCAGCCAACTCAAAAAAGGTTTTCCTACAAAAAAATATTCAAAGCTTTAAACATTGAGCATGCAAAGGATGGGATTTTTAGATTACTCTTGGGAAATTTGCCTGGTGAAAGAGCTATAGAGTATGTGTAATAAACAATTGCATGTAAATAGGGTCTGGAGACAATTTAAGTAGTTACCATGCAAGTAAATCCAATGCTCCAAATAACCCATATTAATATTTCTATCGATATATCTGTTCCTATATGCTCAGTGTTAAAAGGACATGCAATCTTTTTGTGAATTGACAGTATATATTAATGTACCATACCCAATATGATGTTTCATGACATAGTTGGCTACTAAGACCAGAATGCTTTGCTACTGTCTTGGTTAGAAACCCAGAAAATACTGGAAAAGCATACTGGTCTAAGGGAGTGGTCATTATTTATGGGGTGGTAGGGGGTGGATGATTTTGAGGCATGGTTACAAAATTTTGAAAGTTGGTGAAGGAAGGGTTATGTTGATTCTTGACTTGAAGAAGGAGGGGTCACTAGAAAACCAGTCTTAAAATAGTTTTGATAAATAATTAAAAACAAAACAAAATAATTAATCAAAAAATCATAAACAAACTTAACCAATCGAAATAATACACTGTAGATAATGAATATATTGTGTTATTACATGCAAAGCTGTATAAAATAAACAACTTTAGTCTCATCCCTTATATTATATTTATAAAACTCTAGCATGCCAAAATAATAACATTGGTCTTATTTAAATAAATGATTACAAAGCCCAGTCGAATTGTAATCAAGGTGGTTGGTAATGATACATCCCAGGTCTTTTTCTTTTCTAATGTGGACCAGCGTCGTATTTCCAAGATGGTAATCAAAACATAGTGGATTGCTTTTTCGGGTTACTGTCAATACCTTGCACTTTGATGCGTTAAAACTAATGTTGTTGTTATGGCTCCATATACTCAGATGATTCAGGGATTGTTGCAAGCTTTCACAGCTACCAAGACAGGATATGCTCTTGTAAAGTTTCGAATCATCAGCATACAGTGCTGTCTGTGACATATCAGACACAACATTAGGGAAATCATTGATAAAGATAATGAAAAGTATAGGACCAAGTAAACTTCCTTGAGGAACGCCAGATGTTACAGTCGCCCAATCGGATGCTAGACCATCTACAACGACTCTTTGAACACGGCCGTGCAGGTAGTCAGTGAACCAATTTAACAAGTTTCCATTTACCCCATATGATTTTAGTTTGGTAAGGAGAATATCATGGTCAACGGAGTCGAATGCTTTGGCGAAGTCCAAATATAGAATGTCTGTTTGGATGTTCTTGTCCAAGCTCCTGCCGATAGCGTGGAAAACAGACAGAAGTTGTGTCACACACGATCGGTTTCTGATGAAGCCATGTTGTTCATCAGCAATTAGATGGGATATATGGTTGTACAGATTGCTGCATACAGAGCGTTCGAGAATCTTGCTAACAATCGACAACAGCGAGATAGGACAAAAGTTCCATTAAATGTAAATGCGGCAGCATGGCGGCCGCAATTTTTCGCTTGCTGTGTATTTTAGTCTTTTTGAGATTTTTAATGGCAGAAAGATGCTGTTTTAAAATAAACCGTACTTCTACAATCCTGTGTTTTGGAATATCTGGATATCTAACTGAATCTGGTTTGTCTTGGTTGGAAGGAAAGCAAATTCCTGTTTTCCCTTTCAAGTTTCGAGTCATATTAACTGTTGTGCAATGTGCATCGGTATTTAAACAGAGAAAGCCGCTTATGAAGGAAACAAAACGTGGTTGTATGTGTTTTGCGTTACCGGATAAACCATTCCACTTTGATATTACAGTAACCCGGGTCCTCGATTAGAAATTTTGGGAAAGAAACATGTTAATTCTCAAGCTTTAGAGTCCCGCTCGACATGCTTCGACGCTCTGGATTTGCCAGTGAAAATTAAGTATTCAAGAACGGTTTTATTTGGCTTTAAGAATTCCAACCAGTGTGTTTGTATTGATTGTTGGTTATTATCCCGATTGAAATGTCTTGGTATAAGAAGAAGACGTCGTTCAAGAGGGGGAAAGAAGCTTTATAAGCCATCGACGACATCAACATCGTGTATTCAACCTGTTACTTCCAACTGTAGATGTTCTGCTCATTTGTATTCAAAGCCCAACGGTGTCAATTACTCTAACTTAATTAACCTTCAACCAAATGCAAATCGAACTTCTCACATTGTACCAAATAAGAAACTCAACTTTATATCAAGTGTAATCAATGCAAGGTCTGTTTGCAATAAGACTCTACTAATTAAAGACCTTGTTGTAGACAAAAGAATTGATCTTTTGGGCATTACTGAAACTTGGCTACATCAGGAAGGCGATGATTCAATTATTGGTGACCTTTGCCCAACAGGTTACAAGTTCATTCATGTACCAAGGAGCAATGGGACTGGTGGTGGTGTAGGGCTCTTGTATAGACAAAGTGTCAGGGCGAGATTGAGATCTTGTGAACATTCTTTCCGATCATTTGAATATTTGGATGCTAGTTTCATAAATGTTGCAAATGTTAGAGTAATTGTTATATATCGCCCGCCGGCTGTTGGACTATCACCCGAAATTTTCCTGGATGATTTTTCAACATTATTGGAAGAACTTATTGTATGCTCTGAAGAATTGTTAATCATGGGAGACTTTAATCTCCACATAGATGATATTGAGAATACTCAAGCTGTTCGTTTTATTGGTCTCTTGGACTCGTTTGGTTTGCAACAACACGTAGTGTCACCTACGCACGGAGGAGGTCACATTTTGGATCTTGTGATTACAAGAGACGATTGTGTGGCTTTGGAAGTGAGCAATATTTGTGTTCTGGAGCAGACTGTCTCTGACCATAAGCCGATATGGTTTAATCTCAATCTTGAGAAGCAATCCAATCAGCGGAAAGCTGTTGTGAGTAGGCGACTTAAGAACTTTGATTGTGAATCGTTTAATATCAGAATTTACTTCATCTGGATTGTTGAATATGGATGACGACACAAGTCTTTCGGTGCTGGTAAATAACTATCATACCGTTCTGTGTGGTATCCTGGATGAACTTGCACCAGTAAAAACTCGATCAATCATTGTTCATCCAAATGCATTATGGTATAATGACGAGATTGCAGATGCGAAAAAGAAACGACGAAGGCTTGAACGTAAGTGGCGTTCAAATGGACTTGATTGCAATAGAGCAAACGATCTAGCTCAGTGTGATGTTGTTAACAAAATGCTACAGAGAAGAATACTACTCAACCATCATACGTGATAACGCACACGATCAGAGAGTACTTTTTAAAACAGTGGGGAAGTTGTTCCAAAAAGCTCGGATAGACGTTATCCTTTGGCAAATAGTGATCGCGAGCTCGCTGATGCATTTGCTGATTATTTTGTCACTAAGATTGATGGTGTTCGACAGGACGTATTAGCCAGAAAGAACATGGCTGGGAACTCCCCAAGTGAAATTGACGAAGTTACTTGTACTTCGAATTTTAGCTCCTTCGATATGTTAACTGAAGAAGATGTTGTGAACTTGATTGATGAGACGACCATTAAATCTTGCAGTCTTGATCCTGTTCCAGCGATTATCATGAAGAAATGTTACATGACCTTAGTCCCACTGTTTAGAAGAATCATAAATTTGTCCTTGTCACTGGGGCAATGCCTGAGGATCTGAAGATTGCGATCCTATCACCCCTGTTAAAAAAGTCCAACATTGATTTTGAAAGTTTTACCAATTTTCGACCAGTTTCAAACTTGAAATTTTTATCTAAACTCATCGAGAAAAGTGTTTCGGGGCAGTTGAATAATTACCTTGTAGAGAATGATCTTCATGAGCAATATCAGTCTGCATATAAAGCTTTCCATAGTACAGAGACGGCGTTAGTAAAGATTACCAATGACATTTTATTATCTTTGGATAGAGGTGAGCATGTTTTTCTTCTATTGTTGGATCTATCAGCAGCGTTTGATACTGTCAGTCACTCCTTGCTGTTATCACGGATGGAGAAACGGTTTGGCATTAGTGGAATTGTGCTAAAGTGGTTTGAATCTTACCTATCTAATAGGAGCCAGTTTGTGAATATTAATGGTACGAGATCTGCAACTCATGACGTAAACATTGGAGTTCCTCAGGGTTCAGTCTTGGGCCCTTTATTGTATCTTATCTACACTTCACCCCTGGCAGAAATTATCAACAGATATAACCTGAAGTATCATTTGTTTGCAGATGATACACAGATCTATATCTCCTTTAATACCACAGACGTTGCTACATCCAAACAACGCGTTGAGGACTGTGTAGCTGAAATTTGTCATTGGATGAATAGTAATGAGCTTAAACTCAATCATGATAAAACTGAAATTATGTTGATACATTCAAGGTACCTTAATAAACCACCTGTTGATGATTTTAACATTGAACTTGAGAAAGTGCCTATTACTGCTGCATTAGTTAAAAGTTTGGGTGTTGGTTTCGATGAGCACATGATGTTTGATAGCTATGTTGCTGATAAATGTAAATCTTCCTTTTACCATCTGAGGAGCTTGTCGAGGATCCGCAAATATCTGACGAGAGAGACTGCTGCAATTGTTGTACACGCTTTTGTTACATCGAAGCTAGACTACTGCAACTCTCTTCTCTTTGGCTTACCGAAGTACCAAATGAAGAGGTTACAGTATGTTCAAAATACAGCCGCTGGAATTGTTTGTCGGATTGGTATATATGAACATATCACTCCAATTTTAGTGGATCTGCATTGGTTGCCAGTACATTACCGCATAGTTTTTAAAATTTTGTTGTTAGTTTATAAAACAATTAATGGCATGAGTCCAAGGTATCTGACTGATCTACTACAGTTTCGTTGATCCTCAAGATCACTACGATCTGTATCGAATGAACTCTTAAGTCAACCGAGAACTATTACGAAGACATATGGTGATAAAGCTTTTTCAGTTTGTGCACCTAGACTTTGGAATATTTTACCATTGGATATTCGCAAGTCATCTAGTGTTTACGCTTTTAAGAAGTCAGTTAAACCTCATCTTTTTTCAAAATTTGTTAGTAGCAAATCTTTATTTATGTAGATAACTTTAGGTACCTTACTTTGTTTGTATATAGTAGTTTTATTCTAAATCATGTAAAGCGCCTTGAACAGCTTTGGATTTGTGCGCTATATAAATAAAGTTTATTATTATTATTCTCAGCTACTTCTTTTGACTCCTTCTTATGAACAGGTGTGATGTTCGCAGTCTTCCATTCTATGGGTACTCTGCCACAGTTCAGAGAATGATTGAATAACGCACACAAACTTGGTCCAATTTGTTCACTACATTCCTTTAATAGGCGAGGGTGAATTCCGTCAGGGCCATGTGCCTTGGTTACATCTAAATTGCGTAAATTGTTCACGACTTCTTCCACACTAACAGTAATATTGGACAACTCTACATGAGTTTTAGGTGGAGTGTCGTCGTAATCATCGTTCTCCGAGCGTTTGTTCAACCGTGAAGTTTGAAAAACAGACGCAAAGTATGTGTTAAAAAGTTCTGCTTTTTCGCGTGGGGTTTTCGCCGTGATGCCGTTATATGTTATGCGAGTATTTTGATCTGTTCAATTGTGAAGCATAGCTTTATGATAAAACCAAAATGTTTTAGGATTGGAACAGAACGATGATTCAATCTTATGAAGATATTCACGGTGCTTTCGCCTGATTAATTTTTTAACGTTTTGACTGATTGTTCGTAGTTTCAATTTCCGAGAATCTGACTTATCCAAACGGTACTTTCTCAGTGCTGTATATTTCTTTCGAATGAGATATCGAACCGCACAGTCAATCCATGGTGGAGAATTTTTATTGGTTATCGTCTTAACAGGGACAAATTGATCAATGGCTGCTTGAAAATTACTTTTCCATTGCATCCAACACTTGTCAATATTTTCTGTGAGATCCATTTCAATCGGTGTTCTCTGTAGGAACGTTCGAAGTTCTTGAAATCTTCCATGATTGAAATCATAAACATTAAGTCGGATACGACGAGCTCGACAGAAAGTTTGTGTAATTGAGAACTCGACTGGAAAATGATCACTGGGGAAATCACAATGATCCAGCGTCCTAATATCTCGGATTAGTTCAGGTTGGTTACATAGTAGCAAATCCAATTTATTTCCCCCGAGGTGCGTAGATCCTGTGATATGCTGTTGAAGAAAATTGTCATTGAACAGTTCACAGAAAAGCTCATTTTCCATATGTCCTCTTGAGCTCATTGGTATTGTGTGATCCTCAGACCATGTCACGCCAGGAAGATTAAAGTCTCCTACAACTACAACGCCATCATTTTCTGACTTACTTTGGAGTGAATCATTCAGTTTGTGCAAGGCATCGGGTGCAACGTTAGGTGGACGGTAGAAGGTGTACAGGGTCACCGGTTTACTGTTCGTTTGTTTAAGTTGTATAACGACAAGCTCACAGTTTGGTCTTTCAAGATCTGGGCGGTACGATGCTTCCAAGTCTGACTTAATGCCGACTAAAACGCCACCACCAATCTTGTTCGCTCGATCTTTGCGAAATATGTTGTAACCAGGTAGTATTTCACTGTCGGGAATGCTTTCGTTCAACCAGATCTCGCATATACACACCACATCATAACCGCCGCCATGAACTAGTTGTTGCAAAAGTGTTATCTTGCATACCTTGAGTGAGGTTTCGTCAAGAGGTATAAAAGCTTTCAGACTCCTTGAATTAAGATAGAGAACTTTTAAACTGTGCGTAATTTGGTGGTCCGGTCCTGGATTAGATGCAACATCCATACATATTGTTAAGTCTACAACTGGATTGGAGTTGGGTGAGGACAGACAAAGGTAGCCGTGTTTTGCCCACGTAAACTGAGCGAAATTCATGGAGTTTCTGAATTTAAATTTAAATTGAAAACGAGTGAAGGACATCGGGATCATTTCTTGCCAAACGTACCTTTCTTTTAATGTACGTCGTTCATTGCAGATTCCAGGAGCAGTTGTGGATCTTTCTTCGAATCGCACAAGTTTAGCTTCTGATCTATTAGGCAACCAAATTATTGAAATGAACATAAGAATCCCAATGACAACTTTTGACAATTTACCGCGATATTTACAGTTGAAAACAACCATTTCGCAAATCATTTACGCGCGAAAATGACAACAACTCCAAGAATTGCGCGAATTCGTCAATAGAAAATTTTTTTTCACGTCAGCAGACAGTCTGGCGTATCATGCTTGCGTGTGCGTAATGTCAACAGAATTTATTTCAATTGCAATTAAAAACACCAAAACCACGACACTTCGAGCCTTGTTAAGACAAGTAAGGAATACAGAAACTGTTCGCAAAACTCACAAAAATATCTACTGTAACCTTATCTTCCACTTTCCGGAAACTGATTAACCAAATGAAAGAACTTCCAAAACAAAAATGACCTGACGTGAGCAGTTGCTCTCGCCAGCATATATTATTGCACATGTTCTATAGCATTCTATGTCAATTGCTGACGTCATTAGAATTTTCCATTTTAGAAAAACAATGTGCTATATCTCTTTATAAAATAGCCTTTTAAAAATACGGGCGCTGATTGGTCAAAAGCTAAAAAAAAACCTGTGTTTCTATAACTCGATAGAAACACAGGGAATTTTCACGCGGGTTGCGTGGATTGCGCAGGAGTTTAAAAGACAAAATACAAACAATATTTAATTTTGAAAAAAGTTGAAAAACGTCCCGAAACGCCGAAGAACCGTTACAAAAAAAGGCAACACTTTGCTAACTTACAAAGCGAAGACCTAAAGCACAAAGTATAATTATAATATAGCACAAATTGTATCTGTTTGACTGTTTACCAAGGTAAGATATTTTAATTTTACATTGTCTTTTTAAAAAAATATTTCCTTGCGACGTTTTTAATCATGTTTACTATAGTCTTTAATCATATTTAAACGTTGTTCACTAACTATTTAAAAACAGTGCTTTCTTTGCATGCAAGCATGTACGTTGTTGAGTGAATTACTCATTTTGTAAAGTAAGCCGGTTAAGTGCTGTCTGCTGTTTTGACAGCGATGTACTTGTTTACTTCGGTATGCTTTATAATTATTCTTTACACGAACATATATTAAGGTGGAATTAATATTTGAATGAAAACAATTTAAATCAATAAATTTATCTTTTCTATTGTTTTTATAAGGCTATTTAATAAAGGAAATAGAAAACATTTTTTCCGTGTTTCTATAGAATTTATAGAAACACTTGTGAAAGTTTGGGAGAAACTCGAAATTGCGTGGAAACACTCGCACCGAAGTGCTTGTGTTCCCACGCAATTTCTCTTTTCTCCCAAACTTTCACATGTGTTTCTATAACTCTATAGAAACACGGAAAATGTGTTCTATTTCTTAATTATTTTGTCTGGTGACCTATGTTTACATTTTGCATGCACAAAATTAAAAAATTCTGCAATGCCAAAAAAATTTTACTGAGGAATACAACATTTTCACATTTTCCAAAAAAAATGGCATTACAGAATTTTTTTTATATTTTGATAATTTTTCTTGCAAGTAAAATAATGCACAAAGGTTAGTATTAGCTAGTATAGGGGTAGGGTCATGTTTAGAATTAAGGATTATACTTGTGTATTCTGGACATGGAATTATTATACAATAATCTTAAGCTTGTTCTTCTTTCCAGTTACATTGAGTTATCGCCACATTTTGGCCAAAACACAGGCTCATTTCAACTTGCGACAGCCTTTGTGCTTAATGCTATAATCAAGAATGCTCAGAGGATTCACCAAAGTTAAAACGAGGATGAAGCTAAAGGTAATAAAAATAATTGTATCGTACTGAGAAGTTTCAATTATTACTTTCGGAAAGAAGTAGTATACGTTTCAGTGCATGGGTTATTTCTGTATTTATATATGTCAATGGCCATATGCATGCATGCATATGAAAATATTACTGAGTAAATTTTAGTTCAATTTCGATACGCATACACTAGATTATTTGTTTTTGTGTAATACAAGATTTGTTTTCATTTTTTAGTGTGAAGTTTCTTCGAAACTTCACAGTATTGTGATGACTGGGAGGAAATTCAAACTTATCAGTCAGTCAGTCAGTCATTCAGTCAGTCAGTCATACAGTAAACTTTCCGGGGGGTGTATACGATTTATTTTCGTAGTGATTTATTGTGCTTTGTCAGTACTTTGAAGGTTATTTAAGCAATTTCAGTTAACTTATTTACATATTCTGTTATCCTTTTGCCAAGTTCACAAAAATTTTGAGGAATCGCTTTTGTTATTGTATTTTTTTGTAAATTTTAGAACATTCGCTTCTCATGTTGTGTAAAGGATCTTTACCCCGGAACACCCTATTTTTTTAGTAGCGCAAATGCGCATGCGCTATCAAGCCGTAGGTCACGATGGCGTGACGATATGCTAGGAAGGAGTGACAGTGTTGTTTTCAGATGTATAAACATTTCAGACGTGAATATTGAGCAAATTTTTGAAAATCTACGCAGTATATAAATTGATCTTATGCATTACGGGCGTTCAATTAAGTGTCGATAATATTTAGACGGTATATTCATTATACAGAGCTAGGAAGGAGCTAGACCGCCTAGACAGTGCAGTCAACACTCAAGTGTATAAACATTTCAGACGTATTAAATATTGAGTCGAAAATCTTTGAGATTCTAGGCATTCAATTGAGTGCTGATATTATTTTCACGGTATACTCATTATACGGAGGTACAGTACGTACGAAGAAGCAAGACAGTGTTGTTTTCAAGTATATAAACATTTCAGACATGAATATTGAGAAAATCTTTGAGATTCTACGCAATAATATAATATATAAATTGATGTTATAATTACCGGCATTCAATTAAGTGCCAATCGATATTATTTAGACTGTGTATTCATTATACATTGTCATTGACTGTATAAGGTGCTACATCACAGAACTCAGTACAAAGAGCGAAAAATTGCATCAGATCTGCATCAGATCAATAAAGTGTAAACAACTATTAAACAGAAGCGGGTGTTTGTACAGGCGTTTACGAAGAAAATATTGCGAGACGAAAGAAATCAGTTGAGTCAGAGCTCCTTATTTAAATAAGAAAGACAAGGAGATAGCCAATGTGTTATCGCCAACGTGTTATCGCCAATCGCTTGGCTTGCCAACAAGATTTATGCAATGGAAGAAAAAAGCAAGGAGGTACATGTAGCCAACATGTACTGTCACGGACCTTGTTTACTGTCTAGCACAACGCCGTTGTCAACGGTGCAAACTCGTGTTCAGTGCAACGATAACTCTACCAGAGCTTACGAGAATCAATCTGTAGTATTCTGTACACAGAACTGTATCAAAGCTTGTCAAAACTGCTTTAAACACTGCAGCTATAACTGTGAAACTATCGAAATCTAAAGTGACATTATTCAACATATGCGAAAAGCTGAAAATAGACACAACGTAACCTTCGAAAAGTCAAAGGTCAATGAGACTTGTTATTGTGAAACATGTGACAATTAGGTTAAATGCGGAAGCGGATGGAGCGGATCCACGGAACGGATATGCGGATAAAATACGGAACGGATGAAGATAAAATGCTTCCTTTCAATGATATAACGACGTATATATATATATATCAATGATATAACGTCAGTTTCACACAATAGGCTTGTTTCAAATGTCACGCTACTCGTGTGCCGAGCGCATTAAAAGCAATAGATAATAAGATGAAATGCCTTTGGTAATTGTTTATTTCGTAGTGTAAGCCATCGATCAGCTTTTCTAGGTTGTCAGCGAACCTATATAGTTCTTGCAGTGTCTTTTTCAATTTGAAACTTCACACTATCCTTGGATCCCTAGTTTTAATATATTTTATAATTTATAATTTAATTGGCATGATATACTCCGATGTTGCTGAACGAAATGTTGGGAAATCACTGACTTTGGAAACAATTGCAAAGGCGCAAGGAATTGTTGGAGCTGGGCACCCCCTTCATTGTTCTGGAGGTGACCAAACAATAAGCGGTGTTTCAGTGTATGTTATCACTTATCGTATATAGTGTTAGTTCAAGGGCATCAAATTATTAAATTACATTCATTTTCTCTTGTAGCAAGATGTTGATGTCTGTGTTAGCAAGCACTAGTCTTGTTTGTCTGGTTAATGATCCAAACATTAACACCACCTTCAGTGATAATCAATAAGCCCGGATCTTCATCAGTGCTAATATGTGATTTGTTGGTTGTCGCTGTCATGCAGGGTTTCCTGGTAGCATGGGCGGTGCTTTTTCAAAGGTTGTGGCTTGATAACTTAGAAGAGCCAATGAACAAAGTCAGAGCATTGCCGAAGATGCTGGTACCCGAGCAGGACCAAGACAGGTGGTATAAGGCTGCATCAAGTGTTTTGTACATGTTATGCTGTTGTAAGTAACAGACATATGCACATGCGTTATAGAGCTGAATTCGTATATCATGATTGATCCAGTGATGGATTTAAATTTTGTTATATATAACTTTTATCTAGCATGTAAAGGGGAAAGTACAAAACATGGACCCCTTGTCTGGACTGGGTCCATGGACCCCGTCTATGGACCGGGTCCCCCTCCATTTTTCCAAATTTCAATATTACTGTTAAACATGATTCGTTTTCAATTTTTAAAAATATTTTAGTGGTTTTAAAGCATACGTTTGTTCTTAACAGCAAACCTCATTTACACTCCAGTGTTTTCTTCATACTAAAGTGAGGCTTGCTAACAACATATCATGACAAATCAATGCACCATGTGAATAATAATAGTGTTACTGACTTGCAAAGCTGGTCAATGATCACAGCCTATGAAATTAAAGAAACCACTGCCAGCAAAGTGTTGAAATAATAAACCACTTTCATTGATTGTGCATATTAATTAGCCTTTTTGGTTCAATATACAAAAAAGTGTTTCAATTTTGCTTCGATTAATACATTTTTGTGAGCTGTGCACTAGCTAGGTGGATGTATAAGTGTTATTTGGACAAATTAATATAACATTTTGACCCTGCAAGTAAATTTGTTTTCTCCCTGTACAGGGTTATTTATATTCAGGTGTATTCAAAATTCCTGTTAACATTCATTCATAGATGGGGCCATTGAGAAATCGCGGGTCCATGGACCTGGTCCAGACAAGGGGTCCATGAACCGGGGGTCCATGTTTTGTACTTTCCCCATGTAAAGCGTCATCAAGGCAAATCCTGTAATTAACAGAGGTGAATTAACAGTTTCTAATATTTTGTTGTATTTTTCGTTACAGTTTCCTAAAGTCACTGGAGTTCATGCAGATTTAAAAACTGCCATTGAACATATAGCCAGCTGTGGGCAACTCCGCACAGATAAGATGCTATCATTTTGGAGCATTTTGGATGTGCAATAAAGTCCAACTTGCAGAAAGAGGAAAAACTGGTAAATGCATATTGCCTTATGCATTATATTAATATTGCCTTATGCCTTATATTAGTGTATAACAAGATCGCCTTTTGCATGAAAGAGGCTCTATAGGGATCACCTTGAGGCAAATAATTAGAAAGATGTTAATAATCACAATTTATGACCTTGATGAGAATTCATATTAGATGATTTTCAAAATGTTTTAAATAATATGTCACGTTAAACTTATAAGTAAGCCAGTTTTCCACTTAAACTGTATTGTACCGATACGGAGTGTATTCAGTTCTTTGACTTTGTTTCCTGAGCACTAGAGTGGAACTAATTACTTTGACAAAAAGAAAATGTTACGATATGTTACGGTCAAAGTGGAAAACTGGCCTTAGTATC
>CACRXK020004510.1:15367-31401 GCA_902702795.2 Paramuricea clavata | reverse complement strand
CCCCCCCCCCCCCCCAGTGTTCCTGGGCCCTAGCTTTCGTGTTCTTCCCCCGCAAAAATTATCAAATGCCGGCCAACAGTCTAGGGTTGTAGGCCATCAAAAGATTATATCTATAACAAGACATTATTTACACTATGGCCCTGGAAAGGTTAAGAAGTTTGTTACAGGCACAAGTGCCATATTTACAAATGTTAATGTAAACATTATTCTGGCCAGATCAAGTTTTGTTTGAAAACAAGCATTAGAAATTTCTTATATTACCCCAAACAATTTTTGGTTTGTGAATTGAATATTTTTACTTTAATAAAAAACATCTTAGGTTTTAAGAATTCTGCATGATATCAGAACTAAAATTCACTCTATATTTATTGATACATTAAAAAAAAACAACAAACAAATTATAGAGGCAAAACATCCAGGAAAGGTCAAAATTTTTTTGAAAACAAGCCAGAAAAAAAATTAAACAAGTCCAAACCTCAGTTTATGAATAAAACGCTTTGATCTTTACAAACAATCTAACGACTTAAAATTGTTGATATTTTAATTGCAAATGGTTTTCATTTTTTTCATGATCCTTAAAAAAATATACGCAAATTCATTTAAATTTGATAGCAAAAACCCCCAATAGATTTTGGTTAACCTTTGTGTGAATAAAAAGTTTTGCAAATTACGGTTGGCTGTTGCATAATAGTTTCAGCCACAAATTAAAAAAACTTGTTTCGTAAATATAAAACAATGCCGTTCATTTGCCAAAACCTCTGCCACTTTTGGGGTTTTCGAATGCAATCTAATGACTTTACACCGTGGAAAAATGCCATTTCTGATCGATTTCACACGCGTTCCCAGAACACCTAATTGCCCACGTTCTAATTCGCTTGGAACGTTCGAATTGCAGTTTCGAACGTTCGAATTCTCGTTTAGAACGTTGCAAAAAAATTCCGAGTTTTTAAACCGTGAAACACCGCGCAATATTAATGCGGCAAAAATATATGAAAAACTAATTGCCTTAATGAAATTCAGCCGTTGTGATATAGTCTGGCTAGCCGGCGATCTTTCGTTGCAAAATGCAAAGGGTATCGCATTGACTTTCAGGCCATAAATGGTCTATCTATCTGCTTGTTCGATTTCGCTTCGAACGCTGCGAAAAATAACAATTAACGCTCGAAAGAATGCTGCGAGTTATTCTAATGAATTTCAATGGCTTTCTGTGTGAAATCGACAAGCGAAAAGCGAAATAATTGCAACAAAGCCTTAATGAATGCAATGCTATGGTGATTAATAGCGAATGCAAGGTCATTTCGGATTCGTAATGCGTCTAATGAATCAAAGCGCTGTTTTGCAAAGCTTTATTTACTGTGTGCAAACGAAATCTCGCTTTTTCGCTGCGCTGGACCTCAGAACGATCGATTAAAAACGACAATATAAGTTGCGAGCCACGGAAGTTCCATATTTAATTGCGTATTAATATTAAGTATCGTCGATTTGCTATTTTCCGTGCAATTGCACGGCATTTAAAGACCAAAACTCGCGGTTTTAAAAAATTTCATGTCCGCCAGGGAAAAGCCATTTGAGTGCAAACTAAAAATCGTTCTAAAATATTCTGCAATATAATTTGCAACATTCGCACGCCATCTGCAAGCGAACGGCGTTTTTATATTAACGCGTATATAAAATTGAAAAATTTCCATCAAAGCCTCAGATATGCAGGTGATATTAACAATAAAATTGCAAATGAGTTATGTACAACAGCGCTTTGGAGAAAATAAGATATATAAAACACAAAAATTGCATTTTATGCCCGTGTGTTCCACATTCCGAAATTGCGACAAATGAATGTCTCTGAACTAAAGAATGTAGCAAATATGAGGTCTAATTGATGTTTTGGTCTGTTGCATACGATAAAAATACAGGATTTTTAGAAAATACTTTGATTTAAGAGTATGTTTGATCAAGCTGAAATCGGGCAAACTGTTCATAGTGTATTTATTTAGGTTTTTACATAAAATCGCGTGCACAATTCCACGTCAAAAATTTTTTTTTCACTTGATTCGCATCGATTCGCAATCCGTGTCAAATTTATGACAAATCGCAATTACGACAACGAAAGTAATACTATAGCCGACTGTCTATGCAGTTTAAAGCACAAAATACCGCAGAATTTTTTTTTCTAAAGGTTTACGATTCGAATCTATTGATTTCAAAACTCAACAACGATCGATAATTCTGTGCTACGAATCTCTGATTCTAACGGCTTGATTATAAAAAAATGTTAAAGTAGAAAATTGAAAACTATGCTTATTAAAAGCCTAACACACTCAATTGACTGTGACATATGCATAAACGATGAAATATTACAAAAATCTCTCTTACCTTGGCTTGAAAATTTAGCACAGGTAACGAGGTTCTTCGTCGACTTGTATTACTTGCGGTATTCGAAGTTCGGCGATTTTTGAGAGCACTTTTACTAGCCGCTAATGAAGCTTTGGCCTCGATTTCTGACGGTTTCTCGGTCGAGGGTAAAATTACCAATCTTGTTAAAAAATCACCGGCAAACGCAGCCAAATTTATAAAAATGTATCTTAGAAGTCCATGGCTTTCTCCTGCAATCGATTTGTCAAAGATGTTTGTAATCAACAGGCAAACTGCAAAAATATATGAGCCTTCCCCCTGGCTTTCAGGAAACACATATAACACGGAGAAAATAATTACTACAACCAATGAAATATAAGTTGTAATACGACTGGAATCAGCATAAAAGTATCTCAGGACTTGAACCAGTAGTTCTGTCAGTAAAAACACAGGCATTATCCATAGCGATGCCTTAGAATCCAAATATTTTTGCACTGTTATACTGCACCAGTAAAATAGGGAAGCGGTTGTTAAACCAGGCAGCAAAACTCGACTTGATACTTTGAGCAATGAACAAGATCCAAGCAAAATGTTTTCGGGGATCGTAGCAAATATCAAGCCACAAAGAATGCCAGATAATAGGATGACTCCCAGTTCACGTTGGGAAAGCTTTATACATCCCTGATACACTGATTTTATATGTATATCACAGTCTGATTTCTCCGAACGGCTCTCCAAAGTTTGTAGCAACATCGTCGCGTAGCCGTTGGCAGCATTATTCGACTTTACACTATTCGCGGCTGTTTGTCCTGTTCTATCTTTATCCACTAAACCGCCGTCCATTTTAAATGCTCTCCGTCCTCCTAAGGCATTCGCGTTAACTCTTCTTCGTTTTCTTCCCAAAATTGTCTACATGTCGCTATAAAATCGCACACAAACTAAACTGCTTCGTCCATAAGTTTCACGGCACAACAATCAATCGTCTTCGTTCGGCTTTTCATAACCCGCTAAGTTTCACGGGGAGGGTATGTTATGCCGGGGGTTTTCAACCGGGCGGGTATTGATACCCTCTAGGAGATTGCCGAGGAAAATGTGTTACAAAGTTGTTGGGGCGAGAGTTTTTATTCTAAATAATAAATTCGCCCATTTGTGTATACATTTTGTTTACAGTATTAGTTCAAACGAAGAAAATAGAACAAAAAAGTTATCCATATATCGCGAGATCAGTTTATTACGGTATATTTATTTCAGTTACATATTGGGAGATCAGTTTATTAGAGTATATGTGTTCAGTGTATACATGCGTGTCTGGGGGTCAAGATTTGGTTTCAAGAAGATTGGCAGTTTTTCTGAAGGTAGCGTTCGCCGTTCCAGTATCGAGTCAGTCAATTACAGTATATGTCCCTATATCTATTCTGTGGTATATGTATTCAGTTATATACGGTGAGATCAGTTTACAATCACCCATGATACACCGCGACAGGAAGAAGTCACAAATGCAAAGTTGTCGATTTCACAACATGCGGTCGAGGCAAAAACGTTCGATCCTTGCTTCGAATTCAATCGAGGCTTGAAATTTCAAATATTTTCCACCAAAAGGAGTCTCGATTTCAAGATTCGACCAAAACAATTCGTGATCGCGGCATATTCAAATGTCCTGGCTTGAATTTCGACAATAAAGACATGATAGAAGGCGAATATACCGAAACGCACTCAAATTCGGCCATTGTCGACGAAAATTCCAGTCAAATGGAAGCGAAAAACAGTATTTTGGCTGAAACAAACATTGAAACAGAGTCGACGAGTCAACTAGAAGTTAATACTAGCACTGTGTTGATCGAAGACAGTATAGAAATACAATCGAAAACAAGCCCAAATCAAACTGGAGAAATATGCGAAAATCCCACGGAGTTGAACACTACAGTTTTAAGTACAAAAGAATTGGTATATAGTGCAAATACAAGTACTATATTGTCTTTGAGTGAAAGCGATGCTTTAAATTCAGACGATGGACCGATCGTGCCTGCTATCAGTGCTATGAGCGCAAACAATGTGAAATTTGAAACGCAATCTGTTTCATCGACCACTGATAGTGGTTTACTAGAAGGATTTATAAACACGTCGCAAAAAGATGAGCTTTCAGTGGAAAATATAGAGAATACTGTTTTGGATAGAGAGAATCGTGACCAAATAGATGATAGAGGTACTGAAAATATCGACGACAATCTTATGGTGACCGAATCTGAAGACATAACTCAGGAGGATTTAGGTGACCTACCTCTCTGGGCGGCTCAGCTCAAGGGGTGCGAAAGAATTGGAGATAGTTACCGAGGATATGTGCATACCGAAACCGAGCTTGACGTATTGTTGAGTATGCATAAGGAAAACACCCACAGCTCGTGGGGGACAAGACAAAGTCCATCGTCCCAGAAACCATCTGTACGGTTCATGTGGAAGTCGCAATATGTGCCGTACGATGGTGTTCCGTTTCTCAACAGTGGTAAGTTAGTGGTACATAATGTGTATGCTCAGATTGCGCACAAGTGAGAAGCGATTAACACTAACACCTGATCCGTAAACGTGTTGACGTGACCAGACTATCAATGTTTCTGATTAACCACTATGTTATACACAAGACTCTTCCCTTAAGTTAACGTCAAATTGTCTGGTGTTAGATTAAAATAATAGTCGGGTACATTGCAGCTTAATGTTGCCTACTTTGTTATTTTACTTTGCCTAATGCCAGACACCTTTACTTGTCCAAGGGAAGACATTACTGGTTAAACTCTCACTATTTATAATTTAATATGTAAGTTGTTTACCTGTATGTGTAGGTCGTCGTGCCACGGTAATGGAATGCCAGTACGGTCCTCGCAGGAAAGGCAACAAGGTCAAGGTCGAGTACAATGAAAATGGCAAGCCAGTGAAACGAGCGCATCGTCCGACGTGTCCAGCTCGGATTTACATCAAGCGAGTCCGAAAGTTTCCCGAGTACAAAGTTGACAAAAGTTACGAAGGCACGCCTGGTCTTCGGCTGGCACAAGAACGTGCTCTGACAGCACTGAGAGTCGCTTGCCTTGACAGTAGAGGCGAGGAAAGGTGATATAAACAAACTAACGCATATTCACTTGTCTGTTTGCGGTCGAATTATTTTACTCTGTCTAATGCCAGATGACTTTACCTTTCAGAGAGAGAGTGCTAGCACTCAATGGTTTAAAAAATTAAGTAATAAACTTTTGATGGGTATTTGAGGAACAGCTGCGAAAAATGCAACTTTAGGTCATTGGTGTGCGGTCCTGCACCAGAATCGCAGGACCACATGTTCGATTCCTGTCAGGGGCCTAAAGTTGCATTTTTCGCAGCTGTTCCTGGTTTAGGTTTCATCTACAATACCCATCAAAATATTATCCATCAACAAAATCTTGATATTGACCCTTGCATAATAAATGCACCTGAATCCAACGTAATATTTTCAAAATACTCTCCAGATTTTACATTCAGTTCCCGCTTGAAACAGCTCACGAATACCACCATGAAGACGACGAAATGATCCCGCATCAGGCTCTCTCCCTCCTTCCTACCCAGGTGAACCTCGGCTCATCCCGTCTCGACCCACGGGTGGTCGAGAAAATTAATGAACTCGTTGCTAGAGGGGTGACAGACATTTACCAAGTGAAACACGGTGTCATTAGTTTCATTGAGAAAGACTTGTTCCTGGGTGTGGACGAGCCAACCCCAGCCCGCCATAACAAATCTTTCTTCCCGACCATAACAGATCTGCAGAATCACATCTACCAGGCAATGCTTGCACTAGAATCAGGAACTTTAGAAAGTTTACCACCTGTAAGTTGACAGATTTTTCTAGCCCAGTATTCCTCTCATGATGGCACCAAAATAAGACCTGTTAACCCTTTAAGTGGCAATGCACCCCACTTTAGCACTTTACTCAGTCTAACACTGGACAATTTTACTCGTCAAGTGGAGAGTGCTGCCACTTAATGGGTTAACCAAACAAACTGCCCATGCATCCTCGTACCCCTTTAAGTGGCAATGTGCCTTACTTTATTATTTACTCTGTCTAACGCCAGACAATTTTACTTGTCAAGTGGAGAGTGCTGCCACTCAATGGGTTAATCCATTGAAAGGCAAGGTGCGATGAAGGATTCATCAAGATGAACTATCAGCATAATTTGTCTTGAAAGATTACTGGTATATGTTTATGTGCATACATACCACATCAGATAAAATATGAAGTTTAATTAAAAATATCAGGCACCATTTGTTCCCAGAATATTGCCAGTATAGATTACACTATACTCGCCAGTTCATCTGGATTGTTTGTTTTGTGTTTACATGACGACAGATGGCCTCGTTATGTAAGCATTAACATGTACAGTCTTTCCACTATTTAGCCAGAAAGTCCACTCAAATCGTTCAGCAAGGATGAGCGAAGCAGCAAACGAAAATGTACGGAACCTCGCAGAGTAAGAGCACCAAAAACTCCTTATAGAACAATATGTATACGTACAGATGACCCACTGTACTTGGCGAGGGATTCCAGCTTGCAAGACACACAAGGTAGAGTCTTACTTATTTGGTATAACAAGCTCAAATGTAGGTATCCAGTGCAGGTAATATTCTAAAATAAGCTGCCATATTTGGGATACTATTTTCAGGTACAGAAAAACCACAATAACTTATTGTAGAGTACTACCTAACATTGTAGACCCACATTTGAGATATCTTATTTAGGTAATTGAGACAAATAATGAGAGCTTATTATAAACATTTGTTTTCATTCACCCAGGACAAGTTTATGTAGTGGTTCCATCTGCAAGTGGTTTATTTCCAAACTCTGAATCATTGATTAATACACCATTGGATGGCAACAAAACTACGTCATTGGTGCAAGTTCTTACCGTTCCCGCAAGCAGTGGTTCTGCCTTCCTTGGACAGCAGGTTCGTACTAACCCCACTTATATTGGATAGTAGTTGTGAACTGTCGAGGTAAATTAGATATTATTTTAGCAGTGTAATGTTTGTCAACTTTATACATTTCCCTTTGTAAAGGTGGATGGAACATTGGACTTGACTGGGCAGTTCCTTGCATTGCCAATGGTGAATTGTGAAAGCCAAGAACAAATATCTACCTCACAGGACAGTGGAATTGTCGTACATCATGGTGGGTTGATAATATTTCAACTATAAATGTGGCATCATTATACTGACCTCACGATGTTCTGAAATAGACTTGAAACACTGCTTTCCACAAATAATGTAGTTACATGTCATTAACAATGGATTTTTTTATCTTAGATTCACTGGGAAAAGAACCGATCTCTGTTATACCAGCACCAGTGGAAAATGCTTTGAATAAGCACCATACAATTGACAGCGAGACACCAAATGAGGATGTACCAACAACTGTCACCATGCCAAGCACCATATCACCCATAGCAA
Source organism: Paramuricea clavata (assembly GCA_902702795.2). Classification (NCBI taxonomy): domain Eukaryota; kingdom Metazoa; phylum Cnidaria; class Anthozoa; order Malacalcyonacea; family Plexauridae; genus Paramuricea; species Paramuricea clavata. The sequence goes on along the minus strand of CACRXK020004510.1, from coordinate 23,592 downwards.
TACAAAGACTACCATCCACTATTACCATGGCAACATCACACCCTGGTATGACCACATCTACCAATCCTAACATTGGGGTAGCAGTACCATCCAAAAATTATAAGAATTTCCCCACAGCAGCAGTTTTGAATACCAACAGTACAACTATGCCAGATTTAGTGATGACATCATCAGCAGTTCCTATTGCATCAACAGAACTAATTATTCCTAACAAATCTTTGGATTTGGAAGTGACAGCAACATCAGAAATTGTGACATCATCAGAAATTGCTCTGACATCATCCAATTTGACAGCTTCCATTACATCATCAGATACTAGTATGACATCAGATGGGCCAATAGGTATGACACCATCACAAGACTTTCCTATGTCATACGACCCTACCACATCGTCTACAATTTTAATGACATCACCAGATGAGGAGATGGCTCTGAAAACAGAGAAATCTAGTTCTAAAACTATTGCAAACATTGATGGTGACTTCACAAATACACCATTATCACCTGCCAATAGCCAACCAAATCCCTGAAACTATAACAGTTGTTAGTCTTATGTTGTTGTTGTGTTGATACTTACAGAGTGAACAATAACATAACATAGTGTGTTATGTATATATTTTATCATATATTATATATAATTAAATAAACACATGTATAGCAAGTATTTGTGTTTGAATTTTACAGTAATGCCCAAAAATTCTATCTTGACAAGTAAAATTGTATGGTATTAGAGCAAAAAATATGAAAGGTAACATTAGGATGCATGATAGCTTTATGCGCACTAAATAAATTTAAAATTGCAGCAAGTTTTAGCCTGCAAGTTCACGGCAAGTAGGTATATCAGTCATGTATTCGCTCACTACTCTGGATTTTATAAATGAATTCAAAGCCCAATCAAATTGCATTCACAACCCAATGTTGGCTTCTTCAAAACACCCCAAATAAAAAACAAACACAAAAAGGCATAGGAAGCTTTTATTCAATGTCCTTTCAATTATACTCTAATACAATCGTTGGGAAGGACCCATGGTGCTTTTAACATATAAAGCACGGACATTCTGCCAGTTTTTCTTGAGCAGTGAGACAAGGAAGTTGATGGCAAGAAGAGTGTTATTGTATAAATCATCTTCTGACATGTCAACATGTCCAATAGCCACTGCAAGACAAAGCACCTAGAAAAAGATTGAACATAGAAAATAAAGCTTTATACTGCATGTTTTCTACAACTTTACTATTCTGTGTGCTACAATAATATGCTAATATTTATAACAATATAATATTAAAAATAATACCAGTATTAGTATAATTAGTTACGGGAACCACCGAGTATTTTTATAAAATACAAAAGGACAGTAACTCCAAATAACATTTTGTAGCTTTATTGAATCTATGTTTCAACTATATTTTAGCCATCATCAGGACTATACACTAATCTGTCCTGATGATGACTGCAATATAGTTGAAACGTAGATTCAATAAAGCTACAAAATGTTATTTGGAGTTACTGTCCTTTTGTATAGTATAATTAGAGTAGGCTACTATTCTGGTTTATTAAACAGAAACTATCGCTAAACTAATTGTTTATCTGGAGCTTTTCTATTGCAAAATAAAATTGTCTGGTCTTGACCTGAGTAAACTAAATCATTCAACTAGGGCATGTTGTAGCTTCAAAATGACAGACAACTATAAGGTTTACCCTAAGGTTAGTAGATGCAAGTTTGGCTAATATTGTAATCAACTACAATTACCTGTACTGTACAAAATTTCGCCAAAAATATAACATTGGCTTCCCAATTGTTTTAAGACCCTGGGTACAGGTCCGACCAATTCAACCAAACACATAAACCCTTGTGAATGGTGGGATATTATTGGTCTACCAGTTACAAGGGCCTTATCAGCACTCTAAGCCAGCTTGTCAAATGGTTGAGCTGTACAATTGACCACTTCCATAATAGACAAACTTTTGATCTCAACAAGTTTAGACAAAAATTTCATCACAGCTTGAAAGAGCATCACAAAATTAGTAATATTCCAAAGTTTCGTTGCAAAATGTTGTAAAATGCGGATAATATAGCTATGCGAAGTTTGCTGTTTTTCAGTCATTTTGCATTACGCGGGGGAAATTTTGACAGACTAATACCTTTTGGGTCTGTCAATTTCCCGTTTGTAATACAAAAACGGCAAACTTTGCAAGGCTATATTATCTGCATTTTACAACACTTTGCAACAAAACTTTGGAATATTACTAATTTTGTGATGTTCTTTCAAGATGTGATGAAATTTTTGTCTAAACTTGTTGAGATGAAAATTTTGTCTATTATGCAAGTGGTCATTTGTGTTCACACCGGTAACTGATTTGAATTTTAACAGCTAAATAGCCACGAAAGACCTATTTTTAAATGGAACATTTCTAATATAGAAATTGCTCCAAAATAAAACAGTTTCTTAGAGTGCTGTGCCCAAGATTCTGGTTCTTCACTCACCTTCTTCATTTGGAATTTAATTGTTGCCTTAACATCCTGCACCTTCTGCACCATATTCTCCTGGTGGGTGATCATGGTGGGGAACTTGCCAGCTTTGTTGAGACCAGGTCCCAAGAGACGTGGAATCTGCTTGATCAAACTATCTGATGCCAAGAAAGCATCGTACTTCTTCGCTATAGTATGAATACAGATTTGAATTTAATTTCCTTACTTTAAATAACGGTTGTATTGATTGCAGTAGTATTCGTATATAAGTTGCACATTGTATATTCTGGTAAACAAAGAGACACTCTGTGGATGTATTGCCAATACATCGTTATTATTAAATCATAGCTTTTATAGATGCGAATACGGAAAGCATTGGGTTGGTCCAGAAAACATCCATACCTTTCCCACAGAAAAGATTGGAAGTTAAACCCCACCAGGGCTTGAAATAACGTTCCCAAAGTTCCCAATCATGGTGATCGACAGTCATGACTTTCCCTGCTTTTTCATGTTGGAAACCCTGCTTTTCTGCCGATTGTAAGCAATTTCTTTCTCCCCTTTAGATGTCCTCAAACACTGAGAATTTGTTTTAGTATTATCAAAAACAAATTCTCCCCCGGGAATGTGGATGTTTACTGGAACAAACCATTTATAAAATATCAATTTTGATATTTTATCAATCTGTTAAATTTAATTTGCTGATTATGGACATATTTAGTATTGGATAAGATGAAATGTAATCTATGGAACTTAAATGTTGCAATTAATGACGAGAGTCAAGCAACCAACCTAGTTTCTTCACCAACTTTTTGTTCTTGTTCAATTTCTTTAATGATTCTGCATCCATAAATGGTATGTCATTTGCCTTAGCCTCGTCACAATGCGACGCGTCACCAAGAATGCAGACGCTCATTTTGGGCCGTGGGATATGTTTCAATCTAGGGATAGTTAAACATTTTCATTGGCATACCATGCATCGATAACCAAGATACTTTCCACTAAGGTGAGGGTTAAGATTTTCAAGCGAGAAAATTGTTTTAGAGGAGGTGATGTTCAGGGGGAGAAAGGGTAAGGGGGGGAGGTGGTACAGGGGGGAGGGTACATCTCCCAGACTGCAAAGTTAACCATAGTCTATGATGCATAGACTATGGTTAATTTATATACCTAGAAATTAACTTTCAAAAACTTATTGATGTACTATTATAAGCTACTAGAACTCCTCAATCCCCATGTGGTTAAAAAAGTCAAACAAAAACTTACTTCACTGTGCCCGAAAAACGTTTGTCCTTCTGCGGGTCATAATTCTTCAGACTCACTTGTAGCTCAACTGTTTCAAGAAATCCACGTTTCTTGTCCTTGGAGTGTTGCAAGACAGCACGTAGACCTTCGGTCAAACCTTCACGATTTATTTTACTGCAAGAAAAGGCACATTACACGTACAGTATGTGGCCCAGTTTCGGGTCAGTACCAGTAGCGGGTCAATAGAAATTTGATTTCATTTTTTTCCGCCGAGATAAAAAGCGACGCGAAATGAAATATATAGATATAATGGTGAACCTTTCCTTTTTTGGATGATAGTTTTCGCAGGCTTTTTAGTTGAACTGTATTCAAAGAAGAATCCCTTTTGTCCGGGTATGTTTATATTCTTTTACTAAAATTTGTTCATTTCACTGCGCAGTAAAACTAACTAATAACAATAAATCGTATTATTGATATGTAATTCTCCATGTAACTGCCCAATTTTGTCCTGACGATAGATTATTGCCGAGAATATATAAATATGAAATGGCAATTCAATTATTCAGAATTTCAGAGATATATTCTGGTCCCACAAATTACGTTTTAGTTTGGCTTTGTGGACCAGTTTCGGGTCAGCTATGTTTCAACCTTTGAAAGTGGAAGCACTGCTTAGAACCATTGAACTATAAATAAACTGGAAGGCTAACTCAGGGGGGGGAATTGAAGCCAGTGCATTTTAGTTTTTCTGAGTTATGAGCAGAAATACTCAACACTGAACGTTGGGCTATATATCAAATTGAAGCTATTGAAAAACGCTATTTGGTGTAGAAATTTCAAGACTTTAGCTAAAAGGGAAATATCAAAATATTACAAACATAATTACCGATAATTTGCCGTTTTGCAGTTGTTTTTGTATTTTTAAAATATTTTTCTTTTCGCTGAAGTCGTGAAATTTCCACACCAAATAGAAATTTTCAATAGCTTCAATTTGATATATAGCACGACGTTTGGGGTCAAGTATTTCTGCTCATAACTCAGAAAAACTATTTTGGCTTCATCAAATCATAGGCCTTCATCATAGCAGTTAGCCTTCCAGTTTATTTATAGTTCAATGCTTAGAACGCACTCCGCAAAAACTGTGTAGAAGAGGTAGTTTCAAGCTGGAAATATCATGTCTAAACCTTGTCAAAACCTCACAAAAAATTGTTAATAACTTAAGACATGTTGAAACTATACAAAATGATCGAAAATTGCCGTAAAACAAACACTTTTATACAATGGGCTATTCCATTTAATATCCGTACCCCCCCTGTCGAGGATACATGTTTTTCATTGTCATACCCCTGAAGAATTCCAAACTCAAAACTGTATACCCCTGAAGAATTCCAAAATTCCAAGCTCAAAATTCTTTACCCCTGAAGAATTCCAAGCTCAAAACCTTTTACCCCTGAAGAATTCCAAAATTCCAAGCTCAAAACCCTTTACCCCTGAAGAATTCCAAGCTCAAAACCTTTCACCCCTGAAGAATTCCAAGCTCAAAACCCTTCACCCCTAAAGAATTCCAAGCTCAAAACCCTTTACCCCTGAAGAATTTCAAGCTCAAAACCTTTTACCCCTGAAGAATTCCAAGCTCAAAACCCTTCACCCCTGAAGAATTCCAAGCTCTGAAAAATTTCAATCTCAAACCTCTATACCCCTGAAGAATTCCAAGCTCAAAACCCTTTACCCCTGAAGAATTCCAAACTCAAAACCATTTACCCCTGAAGAATTCCAACCTCAAAACACTTTACCCCTGAAGAATTCCAACCTCAAAACACTTTACCCCTGAAGAATTCCAAGCTCAAAACCTTTACCCCTGAAGAATTCCAGGGATCCTCGACAGGGGGGTACGGATATTAAATGGAATAGCCCAATAAACAAAGAAACTTGAAGTGACCCGATACTGGTGCAGTTGACCCGATACTGGGCACCTAAAATGATTCTTAAAAATATAAATAATTCTAAAAGTGAAAGGTAAGAAAAGTCAATCTTTTGAAATATTGTTAAGAAACACCTTTTCTATTCTCAAGTGAGCATTTGAAAACCGTACCTTTCCTGAAAAGGAAGATATAGCAGTTCAAACCTGAAATGACCCGAAACTGGGCCACATACTGTATCGCTCCCGAACACCAATTTTGTAATCAAAACTTTTTCACAATTTCAAAGTGTTTAGAGGAATTTCTTTTCATATAATGAAAGATCAGTACTTTATTTATCAAGGTATACGGTGTATTTGTTTGGATGGATAAAATTCAAGCTAGATTTTTAGAGATTGTTTTCTGACTCTTACCTCATTTTGCCGAATTCAAACGAGAGAAAGGAAAGAACGCGCAAAGATTTCGGTAGACTGGTAACCACTGTGTGTTTCCACTTTATCTAAAGCGAAGCCTTGAAAAAAGCATCTGGGAGGGGGTAGGGGACAAGGAGAGGGGCAGCGTGGGGAACAAGGAGGGGGCAGGGGACAAGGAAGGGGGCAGGGGATAAGAAGGGAGATTGCATTGAGGTAGGGGTAATATGACTGTTTTACAACATATCATCAACTTAAAGTTTGGAGGGGCATTCATCCCAAAACTTTCAATTCATATTATAGATTTATGAGATTGCATATATGGTCTACACTTGCATTGTTAAAAACAATATAAATATCAAATTTCACTCTGTTCTTAGACTTACTTCACATTAATTTCAATCAGAATAAATTATCATAGTCAATGTTTAATTAAAATGTCCTTTGCTTATAGCTGATTACCTTTATTATCAATTTATATTATAAACACGGCATCAATTTGCACTTTTAAAATGTCTTCGACAGTATAACACAACTCTGTTGACCATTTGCCAATTATGTTTACATCATTATGTGTAATGCATCGTTTGCATATAATTAGTTATCTTTATCGTCCACATTCACAGTCAGTCGTTCCTCAGCTAAGCTCCCTTGGCGACTCCAAACTTCATCGTCCAAATCCAACTCTATCTCCTGATCTTCGTAGTCATGATGCGATCTCTCCAATCTCTCTTTCACCTCCAGACTCTCTTCCTCGGCCAGTTTCTGCTGCCCCGCCTTGAATGCACGCACTACACGGCTATCCACGCTTCGCAAATATCTATATCCAATATACAGATATGTCAAACTGCATGCAAATCCAACCAGACTTTTACCAAGTTCGTCCTTTGGTAGTCCCACATGTAGTACAGACCACGACAATATAGAGCTCAGATTAAACACTGTACTGCCGAATAAACTATACAGAAGTCTTTCTTTGGTCGGGTATAAGCTGAAACTCGGTCGGTGATAAATATAAACCGCAGCCCCGACGTGGGAAAGTGCAAAACAAGAATTTGTGAAAACACGACTTGCATCTGTTGTTAAAAGCTGTTGCACAACCGGTAAATGTAACGCGTTTGTGGACAAGGTAAGGTAACCAAACACGCCACCATATGGCAAGTATTTAGGCCATATTTGATTGAATTGATTCAAAATTGCGTTAAACTTTTCATTATTTATATTCGAGTTGGGTTTTTCATCCGCCATTTTGAAAATATACGACCGGGGTATTTCCACCGGAGCCTTTACCCAGAGTCTTTTTCCGGGGATTCTTTAAGTTCCGGTAAAGATAATCTTATCCTCTCGATTCCCAGTTATCCTCCCTTAATGCCGAGGTATTGTGTTTATCACCGAAGCGCGAAGGCCGAGGGTGTTTGTACTTTGTATTCTCGTCATAAGATCTAGAAGTTAGTTATTTTTTTAAAATAATGCCAAACGAGGAAAAGTCTTCGATTAAAAATATGTAAAAATATTTTATTCATAATGTAATAAATGTATATATCGCTAATTTATATATATGTATATATATTATAATTATTAAATTAATCTTAGAAATCATATTTTGTGCAATAAATTAAGCGTATTATATCTCACTAATCATGTCTATTTTGTCATTTAAATTTTCTCGTGTTTGTATACGAAATATTTAATGTACATAATATCGTATTATATAGCGTAATACGATATATTTTTCTACAAAATTATATATTATGTTTTATATATTAATTGAAAATTGACTTTATACAAGATATTAAATTGATGTGACCTTATTTATGTCTGCAGAGATTTCAAGATTTCCACACAAGCTTGATAGCAAAACAAATATTGATCCTACAAATTCGGAAAAAATATTTATAATAATGCCAGTCATCGGTTCCACGTTGTTCTAGAACTCTAAACTAAGCTAATTTTATTTTTTCTGGATAGCTCTATCAGTTCTAAACTGTTCTTCCTGGAGGTATGAGCATCTCTTATTGATCCAGTGTTATTACAGAAGCAGAGGCGCCGGAATATCGATAATTGGGGGGGGGACAGATATTCATATATTTGTGTGCTGCTCAATTAATTTCTTTTGAAATCGATTGTTTTTACAGTCTGTGAACACGAATATATGAATATCTGCATGAATTATCGATATTCCGGCGCCTCTG
>CACRXK020004510.1:0-15347 GCA_902702795.2 Paramuricea clavata | reverse complement strand
GTCGTCATGTCTTGACCAACATTTCCTAGGATTTTGACAAAGTCGTACAAATTTTTCCAGAAAATGTTGTCGACGGAGGGGGAGGTAAAAAATATTTTCAGGACTAACATAAGCATAGTCAAAAAAAATTTCCGGACTAACATAAACATACTCAAAAAAATTTTTCCGGACTAACATAAGCATATTCTACATTTTTCGACTAAGATAAGCAAGGCTTCCAATTTTTTCAGCGCAAGCACAACAAAAGCTTTAAAATTGTTAAAATTGCGAACCATTTCATAACTTTGACCTACTTCGACCATCTTTTATCCCAAACTTATACAAAATTTTCCGAGTTTTACCTTCAATTTTAAGCAAATATCAGTTTCATTTTGACCAACTATGTGAAAATATGCTTGTGCCTTTTCCTTAAATATAAGGTAACATAATGTTACATGTGATTAACGACCGCTGACAAGAATTTTGAAGAAGATTGTGGACTGAATTTTTCAATATGACGGTCCTAGTTTGATTCACAATGCTGAAAAGTAAAACTAAATAAGTTGGACAGAAGAACACATTTTTCTTATGGAGGTTCAAGATTAAACTAGTGAGCACCTGTTTGGGATCTATGGCTGCATTTCTGTGCAAGTAAAAATATGTTCAGAGTTATTTCGAACCAAAAACCAAACCGTTGACTTTTAAAATTTATGGATTATCAGAAAAACCTTCATAGGGAAGATAGCGGTAAAAAATCCTTGGTATGCATGCTGGATTTTCATCATTGCTTAAAAAATGTGATCGCTTCAAAAAGCACCAATTTTAAATACATTTTGGAAAGTAATTAACATTAACCTATAGTGGAATAGTGAACTTTGACAACGCTTCATCCTCTATTGTTATCCAATTAATTGACTTAACAGGTGGTTAATGTTAGTCCCTATATATAACAAAAAATGTACTGCCTACTTCACACATACGTGTAATTAAAAAATCGTGCTTCTACAGTATAGACTTTAAACATAACAGTAAATATCGAAAATAAAGTACAGTGATCAATGCATGGGACACATATATAATTATTAGAATTGAGACTGGCAATACTAATAAGGATGATTACAATCAACCGCCTGTCAATTCCCTAAAAGCAAGATATCTCATCCCCGAGCCAACGGCGCGGAGCGCCGTGCGAGCGAGAGTCCTAATTTCGCCCAGCTATTTCCCGCCCGAGAAATGAAAGGAAAGCATTAGCGAAGTCAAACGTTCATCAATGATCGCTGGCGTGGGTGGTCATCTTCACTGATTTCAAAATACTGTATAGCGGACTGTCTTGAATAGCAAACACTGATTGGTCCAATTTAAAACTTGCATTATAGCAAACATTTCTTGATTTGATGACTTCTTGCAAATATATTTAATTTTTGTAAGATTTGTAAATTTCATAAGCTATGTGATAAAAAAGCGAAAGTCAGAATAGACCTTATGCATAATGACGTCACATGGCTTGATGCCCGCGAGGAATGCTGGTCTTGGTAGTTATCGCCCGGGAAAATTTCGATAGTGCATGGCCATTTGAATTGTTTAATCAGTCCCGGGCGATGACTACCAAGACCAGTATTCCTCGCGGGCCTCAAGCCTTGTGACGCCATTATGCATAATTATAAGGTATATTGCTATAGAAGGGAGCAATGACGCCGAAGGTAAGTTTTATTAAAATATTGATGTATTGTTTGCTTTATATTAGCCAATTGCTTTAAAAGCTGATTGTTGTTAAATCAGAAAAGAGAGCATAAAATTATAATGTCAGTGCATCTTTACCGTACTTATTACCCTTTTTAATATATTAATTTTTTTAAATAAAAAAGAGCGCAAACTTATTTACATGCGATAATTTGAAATCCTTTTATTCCAAACTCAAAGTTTATCGATAAAGGCAGCTTAGTAGCGTTTGTAGTTGAATTTTATATTAAATTTAAGCTTACATTACGTATAATAACCAACATGTGCTTCACCTTTGAATTTTTTACAGAACCTGGACGAGAACCAGGGCTACAAAACGACAGCACGAGAACCAGGGCTACAAAACGACAGCACGAGTACCAGGGCTACAAAACGACAGCACGAGAACCAGGGCTACAAAAGTGTGTGAGATGGATGAGTGTTATAAAAAAGGGATAAGGAAAAATTTCGGACCTTATCTCTAATAGTACTCAAGTTCGCATAAGCCTTAAGGACTTAAGCTCTTCTCATACATCTCAACGAAGTGAGACGTTGCACGAGAGTCGATGATATAGTTGACAGGTCAAAGCACGAGCGAGAGTTGCGCAACTAGCATCAAATCTCATCAGGTCAGCATCTCTCGTCAAATTCTATCCCCCATTTGATTGGGCTCATTGGAAATTTTCTCTGTGCTTTACACTTTATACCAACTACTATCCTCGTTTGAACATTATTGTATATATATATATATATATATATATATATATATATATATATATATATATATATATATATATATATATATATATATATATATATATATATATAACGCGTATATACGTCTACGTACCTTCGCTATATTCTTCGTCAATTGAAATTGCAAAAGTTAGCACTATAATCGTTTTTTTAGAACTATAGTAGTTTTTTTGTATGATGCAAAACTAAAATGCAGAAAACCTCATGTTAAAAGTATATTTAGGACTTCGATTCTTCAACGAAACGTGCACGGTGGGTCTTGATGCACACAAATGTATTACTAATTTACATTTCTTTGATCTTACACTGTGACTTTTTCTGCATGGCTCCTTAATTTGACGTTGCGGTACTTAGTTTTACATAGGTGCATGCGATTGACACGTGTGAACATAATCATGTCGGTTATAATATTAAAGTGCTTACAGATTTCCCCTTGTCATTTTATTTTTATGTGTAATAGAAACCGGTAAAAAAGGACTGCAGTGGGTTATGAATCACCAGCACCAATTGTATAAGCACCCATAAGTGCGATTGGAAGAACCACGTAGGACTAACAAATAAGCCTGTTCAGTTTTTAATGTTATTTTAGCTGAAGAAAAAGTATGTTCTAATAGCGAGATAACTTTTGGCCCAAATTTGTTGTATGCAAACCTTGGATTTCAAAAGAGAAATTACATCTGAAAAAGAACAATTTCGGGAACTATGAACAACACGAGCAACAAAAATATGTTAAATTGCTGTTTAATGAATGCAAGATAAAAATGTGTAAAATGTGTAAAAAGTTAATTAATTGAGTTTCAGACTCTGGTTAATCCTGATGATAACTCCCGTCTATATATCCTTGGTGATTTTAATTTCCCTTATATTAACTGGGGTACAGTTTCTGATACACAAGACTCTGGAAGTGCAAATCATTTTTGTGATTTGGTAAACAACTACTTTTTAACCCAAGTAGTGGATGCACCAACTAGATATTCTGGTCAACAAAATAACGTGGGTTCTATTCTGGATTTAATTTTATGCAATTTCCCTAATAATGTATCAGAACTGAAAATTGAGTCGGATACTTTTTAGTCCGATCATTTGGTTGTTAATTTTTGCATTGAAGCTAAGGGAGCGGTCATAAAGTAAGTGCTTCCGGGGCGGAAGATATTTTTAATTTCGTGAACAAAATTTCATTCCCCCCCCCCAATTTTCGGATAATAATTGGTACCCCATCAAGATAATTGTCTCAATGTTTCATACCCCATCATACAACGACAAGTTTATGGCGTTTGATAGCTAGAGTACCACATGACAACCTTCTCCACAAACTCCATGCTATTGGGTTTGGGGATCCATTACTGTCATCAGAGACGCCGGAACGATGTGAAGGCAAGGGGGCAGATTTTCGTGAAAGGGCACTTTTGAATTGATATATACTAAGATGTTTGCAAAACAATGGGAGTTGAACTTCATCTAATAATGTTTTCTACTTATTGGATGATAGGGGTGTGAGGGGGTTCTCCGCCAGGCGATTGTGCTATTCTTGAAACTCGATGACTGCATTTCTTGCGTTTTCTGAAGCAAATTCGTAAAAAATTTCCACTAACATTTCTGACAATTCGCTATTTCGCCAAGGGCACCTTTGCCCCCATTGCCCCTCCTGGTAAAGTGCAACGGGGGCAGCTGCCCTTCCTGCCCACCCAGTTCCAGCGTCCCTGACTGTCATAGTTCCGCAGTTACCTTTCAGACAGACGTCACGGTGTTGTCCTTGATGGTCATACTTCAGAGTGGCTTCAAATTACATCAGGAGTGGCCCAGGGATCGGTCTTTGGACCGCTCCTTTTTGTAATATATATATATATATATAGCTCACTTCCCTTGTGGTCGTTTGAGCACTCTGACCCCATTACGCTCTGCGCATGTCTGGATGCGTTGAGCGCCGTGTTGTACCACATGCCTTGGTGAGAGCAAGTTCATGGGGTATAAATACGAGTGTCTCACGTATCTAGACGTGTACCAAGCTGCACTGACGAGGCGTTGAACGCCGAAACATGCATGTCTGCAGATTGTACTATATATATATATATATATATATATATATATATATATATATATATATATATATATATATATATATATATATATTAAACGATATGCCACACGCTTGGCATAAAATGTTGTGAAATCGGCCAAACTGCCGATCATGAAGTTCAGCGGTCTTGCCCATGAAAATAGAAAAAAATCAAGATGGCGGCGATTAGGAGTGAATTGCAAAATCTGTTAGGGCGAATTTTTCATCTTGTGAACTAGAAAACTGTTGTGGATTATTGCGAAAGCAATCGATGGGGACTGGTCAATGTGCGAAACAAACCTTCAATGTGAAAATCACGTTCGAATTAACAGATTTGCAAAGGCAAACTGGTCAATTTCTTTCTGTTGACATTTTAAAATACTTCTTGTAATCTTGTATAAGATTTAATTAAGTGATATCGAATGGATTTTGCTCAGGCGGCGTAAAATAACAATCCTTGGCCTAGTAGGGACGATAACAGCTAAAACGAAAGTTTACATAAACCTACCGCTTTATAGTGTCAGGAGGCTTGTCTAATCTCTTAATTTACAAACTATTTCGCAGTGTGTGTTGCCTTAATCAATATACAAGGACGGATAATTTGTAAGCAATTATATTGAATTTTTGAAAGCTTTCACACCTTGAAAGGAATTACAGTATCATGTTTGTGTAACAGTTGAAACAGTTATAAATATTTTTGAATTATGTACTGTACATGTTAATAAAGATAACTTGAAGTATTCTATATTCACTAGCATGTCATAGTTCTAACTTTCTGGTCCTTATTTAGCATACAGTATCTCACACACACTACCAGTAATATGGCTGACATACTAAGGAGTAAGGTGATAAATTTCTCTTTTGGTACATGCAGTCAAAAGTGGTTTTAGTGACTGTGTGTAACCCATTATGACTGCCTGTGTATCAGTATGTGACAGGCATTTTACTGGTATGTGTATATTATTTGAACTTCCTGCATTGGCAAAGTACTTTGATTTGTATATTAATAAATTCTATGATATACTCCATGTCTTTGTATCCATTGATGTTCATACTTACACAACCAGGGTGCTTAACCCATTAAGTGGCAGAGCTTCCCCATTGACGAGTAAAATTGTCTGGCGTTAGACAAGTAAAAAAATAGATGTGGCGCACTGGGGCGCATTGCGGTTCAATGGGTTAACACATAAAAGAACACACAGAGAAGAAAACCCATATGAATGTGTTGTTTGCATGTGCAGGAACTGTTCACATGTGATCAATTCAAAAAGACTAAAATAATACACACTGGATAAAAAAAGTTTATGAATTTGTTATTCCATAGTGAAATGTTTAGTACACTACTGAACATAAAGAACAATACTGCAAACAATATTTGCCAATAGTCCTGGTAAAAATATTCATTAGACCAGACAATTTAATTGAGAACACTATTTGCAATCAAATAATAATACATTTTTTATTAGATCAACCCTCACTTGCACTTGGCAATTACTGACAGGGTTAATATTACAATCAAAGTCAAACTTAGTGACACATTATATTTATTTATTTAATTTATTATTGTAAATTAACAGGGAAAGAGGTAATGTTACACCGTTCTAATGTAAATCTACACCGAATTAGGTGTAAATAGAATATTTTCTACTTTACACCTAGTAAGTGTTACCGAGACACTAAAATAGTGTAAAGTTACACTGTGGAAGTGTAATGTTACACTCGAACGGTGTTTAATTCCGCGTTACACCTAATTAGTGTAATGTTACACCTTTTTGGTGTTGCCGCAACACCGCGAGATTTACAGTGTATTTATTTATTTAATTTATTTTATTTATTTATTTAATTAATATATTCGCCCAAATCAGTTTATACAATAACAATTTAAATAGAAAATATTTACAATAGTAGGGCTAGGAACCTTCTAGAAACCATAAGGCTTTTGTGGTCCCTAGTTACAATTCAAATAATATAATATTAAAAGTTAATACCAGTCGAATTGTTTTCAAAGGAATTACGGTGATATATTTACAATAAGGAAAGTGCGTAAAAGATATATCAGACTATAACAATTATTTGGCTTTTCACTTTGTGCCAAGAATTCTACTTATTTAAATTTGACAGAAGAAAATGTATTTTCATTGTAGATTTAAATATTGGAATAGATCTAATTTGCTTATATTGCGTCGGAAGATTATTCCACACATCGATGCCGTTATTACCGAGCGTGTGTTTTTTATAATTTGTTCTAGTACAACTTTTGTGGAGCAATGATGCGTTTCTTGTGTTGTAATTATGGATTTCTTTGTTAGTTGAAAAATATTTATCAAAAATTTCTGGAAGATTTTGTAGATGAAAATATCTGAACATAAATATACTTGTTAAGAAGTCATTCAATTTATACAAGTTTAGTATTTTAAGGTCATTAAAAATTGGTTCAGTATGGTCAAATTAGGATTTGAAGGTCATTAATCTTACTATCTTTTTCTGGATATTTACTAATTTTTGAATGAGGGATTTGTAAGCGTTACCCCAAACTAAATTACAGTATATAAGGTATGGATAGACCAATGCGTAATAGATCAGTTTTAAGGAATTTAGGTTTGTAAACTGTCGTATTCTGGATATAATAGCTGTACATTTGTTAATTTTTTTGAAATAAGATCTATATGATCGCACCATGATAAAAATTCATCTATAACAATCCCTAAAAACGTAGTTTTTTTTACTTGTTTTATAGTTTCGCTATTTATAGAAATTCTTAAATCACATTTAGGTTTCTTATTTTTTGATCTGAAAAGGATCAGCTTGGTTTTCGCAGTGTTTATAGATAATTTATTAACATTCGACCAATCTGTAATTTTGTTCATTTCAACTTGAATAGTTTTGTTTAAAGTTTTGAGACAAACATCGCTATACAGTATGTTAGTGTCATCGGCAAATAATATAATTGAAACCAATTTACTGCAATATTGAATATGATTTATGTATAAGAAAAATAATACAGGACCTAAAACTGATCCTTGTGGCACAGTACACCGCTTGTGATAGTCATTTCTTCAGATTGTACTTCGTTATATTTTACGTATTGCATTCTATTATATAGATAATTTTCAAACCATTTTTTTGCTGTTCCTCGTATACCATAATGTTCCAATTTTCTTATCAGAATCTTGTGATTAATAGTGTCAAACGCTTTTGACAAATCAAGGAAAATACCAACAGTGAACTTCCCTTCTTCTATTGCTTTAGTTATTTTATCAACAAAATCAAGTACAGCAAGTTCTGTTGACCTGTTGCGTCTGAAACCATACTGATGTTTTGATAATATCTTGTTCTTATCAATAAAATTTATTAGTCTCTTTAACATAAGCTTTTCCAGTAGTTTAGAAAAACAAGTAAGGACTGATATAGGTCGGTAATTTTCAAATCTATTTTCTTCATTGTCTTTAAAAATTGGCGTAACTAATGCGATTTTTAAATTATCTGGAATAATTCCTGATGAAAACGATAAGTTAAAAATATGTGTTAATGGCTTAGAAATTTTCTTAGCAGTTATTTTTGTGATGTTAGCATTAATACCATCATATCCAGAACTTTTGTTCAAAACTCTCATTTTCATTGTGTTTGATTTTGTTTGCTAGAGTAGGACCTATGTTAGTAAAGTAGTCATTGAATTTGCTAGCTATTTCATTCGGGTCTTCAATTATATTTGATGAACAACTTTCTACAAACGTTTTTGATACTTTTATATTTTTAGATTTCACAATATTCTGCCATTAGTAAATAAACTTTGCCTTGCAAGACTTAGAAGAAAATGGTAAAGGTTTAGGGATTAAAAAAGGGGTAACTCTCTTTAAGGGTAAATTTAAATATCTGACTGCCCAATTACTACAGCTATAGCCTATAAACACGACTGTCCTTGGGGCACATCACATATCTATTCAGTATCGCATATACAAAACAAGCAAATGACTGATGGTGACACTGGGAAACACTGCGGCTTACTGAGTTAAGACAAAAGATGGACCGACAATCCATGGATGTATTGTGGCTGTATCCTTGGTATATAAAACATAAGCCTCGCATAGGTGGTTCTCCTTGCTACTTTCAGAACTTAACTTAAGCGCCAGCGCTCTCCCCTTGACAAGTAAAATTGTCTGCCGTTAGACAGAGTAAAATAATGAAGTAACGCGCATCAGGGCGTAGTGCGACTCAATGGGTTAACTAGATAACATTGCTGCCCAAGCACAAAAAAAATGTTGGGACTTTTATACCGTTCAACAAGAGAAATGGATGACCCTTGTGTGAAACGTTTACTATATATACATAATGTGAGTTAGATCAACAATGGAATACTGAGTATGCCAGCCAAGTGATGGTCACTGTACAAGAAACGCAACATTACCAAACTTAAACAAGTTCACCGACGAGCTTCGCGTATTATTCTCAGCAATAACATTGAATACAAGGACAGGTTAATAAAACATCATTTATTGCCACTATGTATTCGTAGAGAGATAGCAGATTTGGTATTTTGCTTTGAAGCAATACATGGTCAAGTACAATTACCTTCGGATTTATTTGCTTGGACTGTTACTGGTGCCTACGAACTACGATAACCTCATGTTGGCTGTTCCATTTGCCCGTATACTGATGTTTTTAAACATTCATATTTTGTTTGAATTACAAGATTATGGAATTCTTTGCCATATACAGTTCGCTCCTTAGAATCTCTTCCATCGTTCAGTAGGGAACTGTTTAAACTATATTATGATCGTTTTCATGTTGACTGGAATCCTTAGACTTAGTTATTCGGGCGTCGGTCCGGGAGAGGGTACTATTACCCCCCGGCTATTTACACTTGGAGAAAGGGAAGCATTAGCCAAGTCCAAAGTTCATCAATGATCGCGGACATCTGTCACCAACCGTGGGTGGTCATCCTCAGTGATCTCAAAAATATGGCTGTTTGCCAGGAGTGGGATAAGCAAGATTTGAATTTTCAAAAGCATATATTTGGAAAATCACGTTTCACACAATAAGCTTTGAAGACAGTTTTGTTTGAAGAAATGAGATGAATTGATTTACTTTGGAAAATCGTGGAATATGGGGCAAGGCTGCTTTGAATGTTTTTAAACATTAAAATGTTTATGAATTTTGTTGCTTTAATTTAATTGCGTACGTAAAACATGCACTGCATTCCTTTTCAATGAAGCTGTATTAAAGTTTGCTAAATTACCCTGTTTGATTTAAGAAAAAAAGGTAAAATGTAAAAGAGAGCAAATTACTCCACAATTTGAACATATTTTGTTTCATAAAGTGAAAACAGTTTTATAATATCGGAAAAAGCTGCAGTTTATAGTTTAATATTAAAATAAACATTTCAAAATATTTTACAATGCGATTCATGTTATATAGTTTTCATTGTTATATAGTTAAATGCAATAATATCTTTCAACTATTTTTAGCGTATAATAGTTTTGTTTGTGGAAACACCACGTAAATTTACGCGGTGTTTCCACAAACAAAACTATTATATATTTTATCGCCATGTAAACATACAAAGAACTTATTTTTAGCGTGCTGTACAAAAAAATAAAAAATAAATTTATCATTTTATCGTGTTGCCATGGCAACAGTGACGCAAATGCGAGCCTGCGTTCAGTACTTCTAATACTTCACGTTAAATTAATGTTTGGAAAATACATGCGAGGGGTTGCTGCATGCATGTATTTCCAGTAGTTAGTTAAATTAGTTTTTATAGTGGGTGCCAGTGGTAAGGAAATCATGAATTATGTTCTTGGCTTCCCAAATACGTTCTATTGACTTTTGTTATAATTGACAATCGACATGTATTAGAAATTAGATTAAGGGGGTCTTCCACCCTAAAAATATTTTTTTTCAATTTAAAGGTTTTATCATCATATTTGAGTCAAATATGATGGAATATCCTCAGCTGACGCAGGATCAGTAACTTTTACATTCGTCGTTGCCATAGTAACTAAGATAGGTCTCGCTATAGGGTAAAATATAGGGTTTGCTCCAAAAATGATGTGAGCCAAACTAATTTACCGAGGATTTTAGAAACAGCTTTAATGGACACTTAATACATCGATCTATGTCATGAACCTAAAAAAATATACAAGTAATATAATAAGGCCTTCATATTTTACTTTTTTTAAATTATATGAAGAAAGGAGTTCTTATAAGGCTACTCTTGCAATGTATATTGCTGATATATGAAGTTTTTTAGGTCCATGACATGGCTATGTAACAAGCAAATAAACTCCGAAAATTTCGAACGGATTAAATTGATTCAGTACGAACAGTAGGAGAGTTTTTAGTATTTCGCAAAATGCTCATGTGAAAAAAGCGATTTAAAAGCTTTTGCATATATTAGCAT
The DNA here is from genome assembly GCA_902702795.2 of Paramuricea clavata. Classification (NCBI taxonomy): domain Eukaryota; kingdom Metazoa; phylum Cnidaria; class Anthozoa; order Malacalcyonacea; family Plexauridae; genus Paramuricea; species Paramuricea clavata. The sequence goes on along the minus strand of CACRXK020004510.1, from coordinate 4,437 downwards.
AACTTAGATAGAACAATATAATTGAAAATGGAACAATATATATATATATATATATATATATATATATATATATATATATATATATATATATATATATATATATATATATATATATATATATATATATATATAAAGACTTAACCAATCGCATATCTTTATCGCTCCGGGTAAAATCGTGGTTTTACCCTACGAAGGTGTATAATTTGCTGGATTTCTCTGGTTTACGGTACATTTTCGTTCTTAAAATTACACGGATTTTATAAAGAACGCTATAAAGACTACATTTTTACGTTTTTCTAAAAAATAACGATTATTGGAAAATTTGGGTGGAAGACCACCTTAAATTAAATATAGGCAAACACATATAATTAATTTTTACTTAAGTTCCAAATGCAAAAAAATAATCTGTTTTTTAGTATTGAACCTGTATAGGGCGTTTACAACGCAAATTCGGAAGCTCTTAAATTAAGCAACTTTATAATCCCCGAGCCGACGGCGCTAATTAGTCCGCTATTTTCCGGACTAAAATATAAGCATGGTCGAACAACATTTTCCGGACTAACATAAGAATATTCAATATTTTTCCACCAAGATAAGCAAGGCTTCCAATTTTTTCACCGCAAACATAAAAAAAGCTTTAAAATTGTTAAAATTGCGAACCATTTCATAACCTTGAGGAACTTCGACCATATTTTATCCCAAACTTTGACCAAATTTTTCCTAGTTTTACCTTCAATTTTAAGCAAATATCAATTCCATTTTGGCCAACTTTGGGCAAAGATCAGATCCATTTTGAACAACTTTGACCAACGTTTGAATTATTGCGGAGGGGGTTACACCCCCTCCTCCCACCCCCACCCCCTATAGCGCGTCCCTGTATGAAACAACTAAACAAGACAGCATATAATTTCAGTGTATCTTTAATATTGATTCCCATTTTTTATTATATTGAATTTTTTTAAATTAAATAAAAAAGACGGCAAAGTTATTTGAATGCATGCGAGAATTTGAAATCATTTCATTGCAAACTCATAGTTTATCGATAAAGCCATTTAATTGAAGGCAGTTTAGTTTTATAAAGAACACTTTAAAACGTTTTGCGAAGCGTTTGTGGCTGAATTTTACCTTAAATTGAAGCTTATATTACGTATAATAACATACCTAACATATCTTACATATAATAACATACCATCAACATTTATTGTTCGTCTGGTTATGCGTCCTCAGTATAAAGACGGGCACAAGACGCATTATGCGTCTAGACGAACTATCATCGGTTGTGTGTCTCTTAAGACGAAGAATCGAACATAGTTCGTCTAGACGCATAATGCATCTTGTGCCCGTCTTTATACTAAGGACGCATAACCAGACGAACAACAAATGCTTGCCATGCAAGTTCGTCCAGACGCATAATGCGTCTCTAGTATAAAAACGGCCAATATTCTTAAAAAATGATCGTGTTACCATGACAACTACTTTAGATACTTCATGTTCGGAAAATACAATGGTTTTGTCAGCAAGGCGAGGGTTTCTGCATGCATGTATTTTCTAGTATAAGTGGATATAACAGACAACTTGATTGGCTAATGCGCGTGAACTGTGACGCAATAATGCAATGTGCACAATCCGTGGCACTGTGCTTGCTCTTTTTGCGTTTTTCCGCGCTTCGTCCTCGATTTCATCTCCGCTTTTCAGCCGAAGATATATAGAAAACTATAGAGCTTTCAAAATACAAACTTTATCAGAAATCAAGACGGAATAGACAACAGGTACAAAGCAATTTTATCTTTAATTCTGTACGTGTAAAAATAGTAAAATCAACTGGCTTGGCATTTGTCGAATTTGTTTTTATCTTGGCAAGATTTGCATGGGCAAAAGTGTGCAAAATAGCCGAGAAAAAGATATACAGAAATACCAGCAAACACAGAAAAGGAAAAAAACTGAACTTAAGTGATTTAGACTAACGTACCTTCAATGTTTCCGATAAAAACTGCTAGATACATATTTGGTGAAATACAAAAAAATCCAGTAATTGCAAAAATTAAAACTGAGCAAAATTAACACTAAGAAACCTATGATTCAACCGTTGGCAAATATAGCAGCCCAGATGCTGAAAAACATTAGCAAGTTAGTCTATGTATTACTGGAAAGTCAATCTTTTCAGTAAAATTGTTTGCTGTGTAATATCTTGTACTTATATTATAAAGAAGTAGAAATCTCTTCTCCTGCGTTTATAGTGTGATTATGCGCCCGAGTAATGCATGTTGGCAGAATACTTGAGAAGCGTGTAAAACGCTCGGCTATACGCCTCGTGTTTTACACGCTTCTCTCGTATTCTCCCAACATTCCCCGGGTGCATTACCACGCCATGCATAAACGCGCGTGACTCCCTTCCTATTTCTTAAGTAAACAACTCATCAGGGCCGTGCCAACCGATATGTCTTTGGGTGGGGTTAACACAAAAGGTTGCGCCCTTTCTCTTTTTTTGCGTCCTAAACATTTCCGCGAAATGTTTACGAGTGGAGGGGGTGGGGGTGTCAATTGTTTCCAATTCCCGAAAAAAATTTCCGCACCGCGTTCTTCGCAAAAAATGGGTTAAAATATTCCGGTATAGGTTTGACCTTTACAAAATTGAAACTCACTAGTTATAAAAAAGGAAATATTTTAAAATATTAAACCAATAACAATTATCAAACCAACTTGGCTTGACTTCTCCCTAGCTAAATACCAATTATGTAGGAGCTACTTCAATCTGATATCGAACAATATATAGCATGTATGACTGCCTCTTAACTAATCCCCATTTCCCATACTCTATTATATACCAACGTACTCCTAATTATCCGTAAAAAATTGTTAAGCCCACTCCTCGTATTTACATCAAAGAAACGTTATGCACTAATGAGATTTAACAGCAAGCATGCATGTTAGGTTCCATGATTTTGTTCCACCACTCAAAGTAATGGTAGATCATTTTGACGTATGACATGCATGCAATATGCACTAGGAATTTACATCAGTTTCTGATTAGATAATTATTGGTCACTCTGTCTGCATTGCATGCACATTGTAACTCAATAAGTCGTCTTGTCTATCCAATAACTTGTTAGGATTAGTACATGGGTTAGGGATGGGGTTTTGGTCAGGTCATTCCTTATCGTTGAAACCAGTCCTCTCTAATAAGCTCACACTCAAACGTGTTTGAAAAATTAAGCCCCGGGTCTTAATACGCGATTTCTGGTTAGACATTACTTATTCACTTCACTGAAAAAATATTTTTAAAAATTTGCAAAAATACATTTTATTTACAAATTTAACAGGAAATCTGTTATACAGTGCATATATATTGTTTCATTGTTTGACAATAACATATACTCGCCTGGAATTATTTCCATTTAACATTTGTAGATTTCGTATAATCCTCATATGGTAAAAAAATATTAACTGATTTCTATGTGCTCCATGGTATTAATTAAATTCTACTTGTACATGCAGATATACCTATATAGCCTAATTTTATGTTCATTTTGTTCAGTCCAGAATCGTTGTTAATAAAATGCCAGATAATAGCTGTTACAGCATAAAAAGCTGTTCCATAATAGGAAACAGTTGACCTAACATTTGACTGTACAAATCAATGCCAACTAGACTGTAGTTATGGGTGCAAGTTTTGAGTACACAGTGCGTTCTGGCATTCAGTAAGCCTATAAGACTTGGTTCAATGGTGTTATATCTACAACGTGTTTAGTTACGTTATTGAATAAATTTAATTTTAATTAAGAAAGTATACAGTGGAGAAATGTTAAGATTGGATTTTCTTGCAGCGTCTCATTGCTAATTTCTGAGTGGAGGGAACCGTTCTTTTTCTTCTATAGAAATAAATGAAAAATTATGAAAATTGAATATAATTGGCTAATAAACGGTATCTAGTATTTAATTAGTTGGTGCATTAAGTATTTACACACGTAAAACACAAAATCAATCTAGCACCTGCACAGGCTGCACTTGAAATACAGTATACGAGCATGCATGGTCAGAAGAACGGCTATACCTGATGTAAATTTTAAAGTAAGAAGAATATTAGTTTCTCACAAGGATACCAAAATGCTAGTCAGGCTATATACCACCTCCATGCTGTATAACTTTTAACATCATTCAAATAATTATATCAAAACAACTGAAACGGCAATATATAAAATGCCATGCCAGTTCTAAAATGACAATCAATTGGCCGACTCATGATCTCATTAATGGTGTGTACATCATTTACTATGACGAGGTGTGAATTGCATAAATTCACGAATTTGTAGGATTTTATAGGAGTTGCGTTTATATAACATGTTGTATGCATGCCAATTATTACTCAAATAATACTCAACACTGCGAAAATAATACTCTTAGCTTTACCATACCTATATAATGTGACGAGTAACTATA
>CACRXK020004509.1:0-31408 GCA_902702795.2 Paramuricea clavata | reverse complement strand
AGTCTGCGCGAATCCGCATTTGTGTTCAAATAAAAATTCGGCACATGTCTGCGACTGTCTGCGACTGCTTAACGATTTTATGTGAACCAGGCTTAAATGAATTTAAAGTCTTATTTTGGATATATGCACGCAATAACATGATACATAAAATGAAACAAATATCGCTGACTGTCAATGTTTTTATTTCTTAACAATTGACTTCAATGACGACTTGACTAATAAAGCAGTTATTAACAAAACTAAGGAACCCAACGCTATCTTTTGGGCATCTGTAATATGGCTTGTTTTACCAAGACCAATCACTTCCAAATAATAATTACAATAATTCTGACAGTTATTGCAGTACTTGAAATAGGTGCCAAACTTCCTCATGGTTGCAACTCCTTTCGCGAGCAACGTGGCAGTAGACGCCTTGAGATTTCCGTGTTTCACCAAATTCTTTTTATACTTTGCATCAATTTTTTTCGTCGCAGGATAAATTCTCTTTTTAATTACGCCATCTTCAACAGTCTCAGTGAAGCCGAGCTCGATGCTGAAGAAGTGCTGGTCATCTGGCGAGAGGACAATAGATTTGTGTGCACCGATAGTACTTCCTCGCAGCGAATAAACTGAATAACTCATCACTTCCTCGAAGTTTGAAGGTAGATGTCCTGCCGCTTTTAATTCTCGTAAATCATCAAAATAATTCTCAAGAAATGTTTCAGGCATTGGCTCAGGCATTGGCTCTGCAAATACATCGTTACCAGACGACGTCATTTTAGATTCTTTTGATTGTTTTCTTTTGATTTAAAATATGACTTTACCGACAGATATCACCGTCTTTGACTTTGCTTATCAAATTTATACTTTATCCACCAGTCTACGGTCGATCACAAATCGTTTTGTCAACTATAAAGATGCTTCAAATGTGCCCCAAACGAGCGACTCTAAGGACGCTTTGAATACTAAAGTGAAACAATACATGTTTACATTTTAAATTTCATTCAATGAGAATTTCCATAAAACTTCGCCAATACGTCATACTACGTAATTAGAAATTCTGATTTTGTTGTATTGTACACGTGCGCATATATTTTCAACAAGATGTTTTCGAAACAGGCTTGTGGCACGGATTGAGCCCAAAAATACAAGGAGAACTTCGACGTTCCTGCTATCTTCCTGACAAACGGCCTGCATTTCTTTAACTTTATAAAAGCACTTGAATCGGTGTTGAATTCCAGACCCAAAACAGGCACTATGCGTAATTTATTATTAATAATATTGATTTCAACTTGCTTTTTCGATAAAATAAAACGGAAAAATAACCTTGCCAACAATTTATATCGTAATTTTGGATTAATTATGATCATTGCTGATAGCCTGATGAATTTAAAAGCGTCCATGGCAACTGTTTAATATATAAAATATGAAAATTGCGACACCATGAAAATTTATGAAAATTGCTAAACAAAAGAGGTTCCGATCCGTTAGAGCGGTTTCGAATAATCCTCTTCCTGAATAAACGTTTGAAAATAATTCGTATCCTTCTCCTCCGGCCAACGATATTCCAAAAAATAACACCCGTAAACGTACGAATATAAGCCCTGCATGGGCTTATACATGGAAGGGCTTATATACGGGTAATATATGGACGACCTGTTGGTAATAATATTTATTACACCTGTAAACTATGCCGTGAACGAAAATAAATGCAGACCTATACATAAAACAAGCTTAAGTTGCATTGATTAACATATAATAATGTATTGCGAGTTCTGATTTCTTCGCGGAGGACAGGGAAGGATACGAAGGGACAGAAAAGCACAGTTAAAACATGGCCGCTCTAAATTAAAACAAGAGCCGGCTTCTTCTCGACTTTGCGAAGGAGAAAACTACACTTCAACAACATATTCCGAGATTTACGGCAGATCAATAATCCTAAAATCCAGATTTAATAATCAATGCTGCTATTCAAGCATAAATAATCCATATTACCATAATCCTAAATTTAGAGGTTACTTGAGCCATATATGCTCCATAGCCTATCGAAGGGAAGATGGCGTGAAACTATTAAGATTACGTTTATTCATAGAACGTTTATTCATAAATCTGGTCCTTCACCGTCACGCGTGTATTGTATTTTTGCCCAACTAGCCAATAGCAATGTTTTAGGAAAGTCGCCTATCCGGGACTCGAACAATAGAGAAACTGGACTAAATTGCTATTGGTGGATTTGGTAAAAATACAATACACACATGACTGTAAAGGACCAGAATTATGAATAAACGTTGACCAACGTAGATAATGAGTTATGTTGTTATTCTAATGAGTTCCACAGTCATCTTGAGCTGATTTTCAGGTAAATTATAAGAGCAATGTGACAGCGAACACGGAAATTAATTAAAAGTGAACACAAACTAAATTTGCAAAATTTGTGTTGCATTTTCGACTGGCTTCAGACCGGGATGAATGCGGAGCGGCATGAATGTAAACACAAATACATTTCAGAATTCAGACCGCGGTCTCGGCTGTGTTCTTGACCTCGGAACAATGCTTGCTCACAAAAGCGCCGGTCTTTTGTGAACATACTGAAAATTTCCATTTTAATCTTGGTTTTGACTTCGTCCCAGACTCCCAGTGCACTACGTGTATGTCCCCGTTTCCATCATGAGACTCAGGCCCCAGTTAAGGCTAGTTTCCACTCAGGAAAATTATCCGTGGATTGGAACGGACAAGAACATTTTTCTTTGTGTTAAAGTCATTAGGTCCATCAACCCAGAGCTCACAAGACAAAGAAAAATGTTCGTCTTGTCCGTTCCAATCCACGGATAATTTTCCTGAGTGGAAACTAGCCTTTACATGATACCGGATTCGCATCGGAGCGTCGTCAAATTTTACTGCTTCGAGGTGAATTTGGCACTTAAAATTATGATAATATAACATAATTAAACAAAAACTTCATATATGAAAAGTTGTAATAGCAGACAAGACTGGAAAACACCTTAAATTGATGTCGATACGAATCGTGTAACTGGGGCCTCAGTCTCGCGATGCAAACGGGAACATACACGCGCCGGGAACGCAATGAAATTTGTCGCCGTGTAACCTAGGCTTTAGCCCTCGCATCAAACTACTGCTCATCGGATTGCCCCTCCCCCTGGGGTATGATCTAAACTCATTGATATGAACATATCAAAATGATCTGACACCGATGCATCAGTGCATTACTGCAACCTGCACGAAGATGAATATTGAATACATTGAATGCTGGCTTTTGAAGAAGTTTGAATATATGAATATTGATAGCAGGATTATGAATATTTGAGGTAGGAATATGTATATTTAGCGTAGAACTATAATTATTTGAAACAAATATTCAACAAGTTTTAATTAAGAAATTTAGATTTTTTAAGGTACGAGTAAAACTTATATAGAGGTCCGAATATTAAATATTTAATAAGGAAAAATATTCCACTCCCAACAATATTCAAGATATGTTACCCAAAGTTTAGATCCTTTTGTAGTATGTGTCCCTCTCTAGCACATAAATCCTATAGTAGTATATGTCCCGCTCTAGGAACCAAACAAATTCAACTTGAAAACGGCGAAGAAAAGTTACAATTAGCCGTGACACGTTACACTATATATAATAATTTAGAATTTTTAAGGTAGGAATAAAACTTATATAGAGGTACGAATATTAAATATTCAAGAAGGAAAAATATTCCACTCCCGACAATATTCAAGATATGTTATCCAAAGTTTAGATCCTTTAGTAGTATGTGTCCCTCGCTAGGACATAAATCCTATAGTAATATATGTCCTGCTCTAGGAAACCAAACAATTCAACTTGAAAACGGCGAAGAAAAGTCACAATGCCGTGACACGTTACACTATACGTCGGAGCGAAATTGCTTGAAAACGTCACTTTTGCCGTAACAATTTGAGCACGGTTTCTAAACGGAGGGAAATGAAAACGGAATGGAAACGCTTGACGTCTTTGTGTGAACACAAACGCCATTATTTTTTTGTACCGCTTCTAAACCAAGCATTTCAGGTCTCAAAACAGTAAATTCGAATGCGTTTTTGTGTCACTGTGGTAGTCTTCAACAGTCAACACATATGACAAAAAATAAGATTTTTGAAGTCTTTTGCTTCCTCACACGAGCGTTTTGATTAATAGGGTCGCGTTAACGCAGCGGGTGGCCCGTGGCTTTTTTTTTCGCGCGGGGCACCTTTGGCTTTTTCTGCCTGCTCTACAACCCGAAAAAATTAACCTGTTTTAAACATATTCGGTAGCTTTTTTTGAAAGATGTAATCAGAGTAACGTATTTGACATTATAACATTTACTATTGGTCTGTCATTCTTCTTTAAATAAAGTTCAAAAGTAATTAATAATTCATGAGGAAAACACAAAGAAAAATCATAAGCGTGTCGTGCCCTTGATTTACATAAACTTTAACTTTGATTTTCTCAACTTACACAACGTATTCTTTGAAAATTACTTTGCCAATGAACTTACTAGATCGATCGTTTTTGAAGCAATTTAAAACATTCGCAGTGCGTGTTTTATCAGACCTAAAGATACTCGACTTCGCCTCGTATCTCTATATATCTGATAAAACACTGCTCCTCATGTTTTAAATAGTACTTTGAGAATAATACAGTAAATGATGCAGTGGAATGATCGCACATAAAGAAGAATTCGCACAAAGCAACCAGACAAAGCTCCAGTTTTAGTTGAATGTATTTACCACTCTGATGTGGACCTGTGAACGGAAAGCGCGGGATGCCTCACTCCGTAAGCGCTGCCCCAAATACACCGAAGCTTTGTTGGCTAGTAAATCAGCCAGTGGCATAGTGTAGTAGTAATGACGTGCGACTGCTACATTATCGGTTTTTTTTTCTTCATATTTTCAGTTCTATTTTTTCCCAGTCTAAAGGGCTCCTTGAAGGCTCGTGGCATATGCCACTTCTGCCCGCTGCGTTAACGCGGCCCTGGCTATGATGCCAAATGCTACCAAAATTATACTAATATTGTAGTCGGGTATTTGGCGTCGCAAAAACTACTGTTGATATATATATAATTGAAATGTCTGACGTGTATTTCACCATCTAATGCTTGACATGTTCTCTGAGAACGACCAACAACATTTAGATATTTCATTTAGCAATCATCATGCGTAAATTATAGTAGTAGTAATATTCTTAGATTTCGTTACTGAATTATAGTACTATTAGTTAACAAATTGATAATATTTATATAATTTATGAAATCAGTATTGTCAGTAATGAACATACATCATAGGTAATTTGTGGGGGGAGGGATTTATTCTCTTTTCGTAAATCATAGTGGTACACACCTCTTCTGGAAACCAGCATTAGTTGAAAAGATTAATGTGTTTTAAGTAAATTAAGTTGATCCATTCCATCGTAGAGTGGCAAGGTTGTATTCTTACGGGGTTTTTGACTAAAATACTCAGTTGTATTATTGCCTAAACGTTGAATTATTTTATATTTAGTGATATCATGATTTTCAACAAGGTTAAGACGCCATCGGCAGGCTGAAAACATCATGAGTGATCACGAGTTAGTTATCCTGTGTTCCTATGATTCATGGTTTCACTTGAATTATCACCACTGGTGAGGGATTTTTGGTGTAAGACCAGCCTTAAAAAGCCCCGTTGCTATAATTGAGGCGGTCTTTTGTCTCTTTTCGGTAATGTGTGTTTTATTTTGACACAGCTGCTCATTTTCAGGAAAATGGGGCACTTGACCAAATGTTGTAAAAGGTGTACCAATTCTCAAAATTTCGGCGCTGTGTGATACACGCTCGCAAACATGGAAAGCTGTTTGAAATTGCTGCCACGTAAAAGCTACAACACGTTTGATGTAGTATCTGTAACTTTGTTTGTATCCATTGGTGGTGTTGTGATTGGGTTCGCGAATGATATTGAGTCGAAAGCGACGTTGCAATGTTACCCAGACAAGAACCTCGCGAGCGATATATCGGCAAGGAAACTCGAAACAGAGTGTCTTCTTAAATATGAGCAGGAATTTTACCCTTCGTTGCCTATTTACGTCCTGCTTTTGATGAATTTTGGACTTGTGCTTGTACTCAGTGTTATCTATGCTTTTTTGGTGAAAGATCGTGTGGAAATCTTCGTAAACCATCCAAGTGCAACGACAAATGGCGCCGAAGACGAAAGCCAGTTGGGTATTTCACAAGCAGCATCAGACCCTATGGCGCATCAAAGATCTTGTCGTTGTTTTGTATTCGCGGTGTACGTCTCCCACGTGATTCTTTGTCGTATAATACTATTGGTCGTATTTGCAGCATTGCTCTTAGATTCGTCAAATTTTCCAGTCCAATTTCAGTGTCCTTGGCCAATGAAAACCACAAGTATGTCTCATGGAAACTTTACGACAAGACCAATTACAAACTTTTTAACTATCGATTGCAATTATCCCACAGGTAGCAAGAATGAAATAGTAGGTGTCATCAGTATAATAGTCAATTTTCTTTTTGGTACAGTGGCGTTGACCAGGCTTGCTTGTCTGATGTGGTCAACATGGAACGATCGTAACCTTTGTACTGACTTTGAATTTTGTTGTGTTTACCTTTTGGGAAAGCGTAAAACGATCAGAAAGTTTTTGAGAGAGATTAGGGAGAACATATCCAAGGACATATTTTATTTGCATGATGATTTTGGTGAGGAACGTTTCTCACGTCGAAAACTGGAAAATATGTATATCAATATCTTAATTCAAGAGGGAAGGGAAAGTACTTGGACTTCCAGAAGAATGTTTAAAAATAGGCATGAGTCATACGAAGCGCATTTAAAAGCACCAGTTGATACAACTATCCTGCAGGAAACAGCAGATATATTTAAACCAACTGGTTTTCGCAAAGACCATCCTAGAACTATTCTTATTGTGGGCAGGCCAGGCATTGGCAAAACTCTCCTGACCAAAATGTTATTTTATGAGTGGCAACAGCAAAAATCTGAATTCTGGCATGGTAAACTAGTAATTTTAATTCGATTTCGCAACTTTAACAAAGGGGAAACAAGTCTCCGAAAAATGTTACGCTGTTCTGATGGACACAATATGTCGTCAGCATTCAATTGTATCTATGAATACATTTGTTGGTTTCCAAGAAATGTCATCCTAATTTTTGATGGGTTGGACGAACTAAAAATAAATGACGAGACTTTAGCTGAAGAAAAGACTGTAAATAGTCACGATGAAGATGCGCATATACTCCTAATTTTTAAACAACTCGTGAAAGGCGAATTATTACCTGGAGTCACAGTGTTAACCACGTCTCGACCCACGGCAGAGTATATTTATCGGCAAGACCTAGAATTTGATAGAGAAGTTGAGATCTTAGGTTTTCACGAGGAACAAATTAAAAGCTATGTTGAAACATTTTGCCGTAATGACAAGCAGAATTTAAGTTCAGAGATTTGGAGCTTAATCGAAGAATCACCAGAGCTATTAAGCTTATGTTACATACCTGTTAATTCCTACATAGTGTGTTTAACATTAAAGGAAAGCATTGATGTTGATGAACAAGGTGCTGAAGGTCAAAGAAATGTCCCGAGAACAATTACAGAGTTGTACAAAAGGGCTATAAAGGTTTTACTGTTCAGGCACCATTTGAAATACAGGGGTAACCCACCCCCAAAGGGTTATTTTACCGAAAAGCTTCCTGAACCGCTTCAAATTGACTTGGACAATTAAATTGAAAGGAATTGCAAGAGATGGAATGAGAAAAGACCAGTTATTATTTGAGTTCAGAAATGATGATGAATTTGTGGCTGAGCGCATGGGAGACTGTGGATTATTCAATCAATTGGAAGACAAACGACAGAATATCTTCTGCTTTCTTCACCTTACAATTCAAGAATTTCTTGCAGCATTACATGTGGTTGATGATTTGGACAACGTTGGATCATTTTTATTTGAGCACATTAATAATCCTAGGTGGCATTTGGTTTGCCAGTTTGTTAGTGGGTTAATTGGAGACAAAATGAGAGAATTGGAAGAAAAAAGCAGAGTATCAAAAAGGTATGTTTAATTTTTTATTTTCCGCAAACAGCAGAAGAAAAGGGTGATTCCAGCCACTATAGTTGACATAAATGTACATGTGCTGTTGTAGACACAAACATTCCATGATTAAATCCAAAACATTTTTTCATTGTATTTATGTTTCTGTTCACACATGCGTTGAATGAGTTCGACAGGAAATAATCTCAGTCAAAGCTCAGATTGAACCTCCACTCATTGAGTGTGAATGTGAGTGAGCTTGTAGAATACGGGCGTTAAAGAATCCGTACGCCTACGCCAGGACCAAAAATCGCTAAAGTCGCCTTAAATTACTCTTACTCTACTCGTATTCTAAGAGCTCACTCACACTCAATGAGTGGAGGTTCAATCTGAGCTTCTCTTGAGTGTTAATGCTGTTTTTGAATAGCTGGAGGGCTAGTGTCATACCTTACTCGGTGACTACTCACCCTCCAGCTATTCAAAAACAGCACTGACACTCAAACGAAGCTCAGATTGAACCTCCACTCAGTGAGTGTGAGTGAGCTTTTAGAATACGGGCGTTAAGGCTGCATTCCAGTTACGCGTTTTTCATACGTGCGTACACGCACGTAAAAGTTGAATTCGCTTAAGTGCAATAAGTGCAAATAACCTTAACAAATACATATTAATCATACACAAAACTGAATGCTGTCCTTTTATAAATTTAGTTATTTCATAAGTAGGATGTAAAGCGAATTCAACTTTTACGTGCGTGTACGCACGTATGAAAAACGCGTAACTGGAATGCAGCCTTAATACACCCTTTCGATAATTACGTCACAACTACACTGTTTCCAACTTAGGACAACCTTAAATGGAAAGGATTTCAAGTTTTTTTCTCATGGGCTATGCACAGAGAAGCAGAACATCCTTCTTCAACACATGCATGAAAAAGAGTTCTTTATATTGACCAAAAAATGTGGAAATAAGCTTTAACACGAAAACGACGCTCCGCGAGCCTCGTTTTCGTGTTAAAGCTTATTTCATTTCAATCATTTCCGTTTAAGGTTGTCCTATAAAGTTGGAAACAGTGTAGTTGTGACGTAAATCGCTTAAAATCGTCTTTAATCGCAACTAATTTTTCCTCAAGACCCGGAGTAGACCTAATCTGTAATCTTATCTGCCAGCTTTTAACATTAATTCAGAGTAAAATCTGATATAGCAAACACTCTAGTTTTGTTATTTCGATTATTCTGGCTTACTTTCTTCCATCGTATATCATGTAGTAGTTTAAACGAGGCGGCAAACTGATATGATAATATCAAAACAGAATATGTCCGTAATTGTCAGTTTGCTCTAGTGAGTAATGTAACGATGTTTCTGATATTTATCTACTTTTTATTGCTTTAATATAGTCAAGAGGTTTTACATGAAGAAAGAGTTATAGATGGCATATGCAAGAGGTATGTTTGTCATGGGAAATTATGTTGATCGCAGTACGGAATGGGCCAGTTCAGATAAGAAATCTAATATTTATTATTTTGATGCATGCATGACAATTGGTGCTAATTTTTCGAAAGAAACTTTTGATAGCTCGCAACATTTCATTTTCTATTTCATTTTAATCTTAATTGGTCTAGATTTCAAGACTGGTTCCCAAAGCGTAGAACAATAGACTCCAGTGGTGACAACACTTTACTTGTGATAAAATGTGTACATGAAATGCAGGAAGTTCGTGTCATGGAATTCACTGCGTCATTTGCGTGTGAAGATGATGATAGTAAAAAACCTAAAGAATTTTGTTTGGAAAACTTAGGTATTGCGCCAGTGGAATCTACAGCTCTGTTCCAATTTCTAAGTTGCATTAAGAACCTGAACAAGCTTAGGATCTTTTATTGTAGAATGGAGCATTTTGCTTTTCGTAAACTGTCTCAGTTACTGATTAAAGATAACGAATTGACTGAATTAGCAATAAAGTGCTCATATATGACATATCAGCATGCTAAACATATTGCTGATGCGCTCAGGAGCGAAAACTGTAAACTGACCAAATTAGACATATCTAGAAATGTATTATTAACAGATGAAAGTACCAAATATTTAAGTGATGCTCTGCAGAGTAACGATTGCCAACTTACTAAATTAAACATGGCTTATAATACATTAAAACATGAAAGTGGTAAATATTTAAGTGATGCTCTGAAAAGTGAGGACTGCAAACTTACTGAATTATGGATAAATAATAATGAATTAGCAGATGAAGGTGTTAAATATTTAAGTGATGCTCTGAAGAGTAACAATTGCAAACTTACTAAATTAGGCATAGCTTATAATAAATTAACACATGAAAGTGGTAAATATTTAAGTGATGCTCTGAAGAGTGATAACTGCAAACTTACTGAATTATGGATAAATAATAATGAATTAACAGATGAAGGTGCTAAATATTTAAGTGATGCTCTGAAAAGTAACAATTGCAAACTTACTAAATTAGGCATAGCTTATAATAAATTAACGCGTGAAGGTGCTAAATTTTTAAGTGATGCTCTGAAGAGTGACAACTGCAAACTTATTGAATTATGGATAAATAATAATGAATTAACAGATGAAGGTGCTAAATATTTAAGTGATGCTCTGAAGAGTGACAACTGCAAACTCACTAATTTACCCATAAATTACAATAAATTAACAGATGAAGGTGCTAAATATTTAAGTGATGCTCTGAAGAGCGAGAACTGCGAACTTACTGAATTAGGTATAAATGACAATAAATTAACAAACGAAGGTGCTAAATATTTAAGTGATGCTCTGAAGAGTGACAACTGTAAACTCACTAAATTGTGGATAAGTAATAATGAATTAACACATGAAGGTGCTAAATATTTAAGTGATTCTCTGAAGAGTAGGGACTGTAAACTTACTGAACTAGGCATTAATAACAATAAATCAACAGATCAGGGTGCTAAATATTTAAGTGATGCTTTAAAGAGTGGGAACTGCCAACTCACTGAATTATGGATGAGTAATAATCAATTAACAGATAAAGGTGTTAAATATTTAAGTGATGCTCTGAAAAGTAGTAACTGTAAAGTTACTGAATTAAACATAGGTTCCAATGAATTAACAGGCGAAGGTGCTAAATATTTAAGTGATGCTCTGACGAGTGACAACTGCAAACTTACTGAATTAAACATAGGTTCCAATAAATTATCGGACGACGGTGCTAAATATTTAAGTGATGCTCTGACGAGTGACAACTGCAATCTTACTGTATTATGGATAAGTAATAATAAATTAACAGATGAAGGTGCTAAATATTTAAGTGATGCTCTGAAGAGTGAGAACTGCAAACTTACTGAAGTAGTAATAGGTAACAATGTTGAATTAACAAATGAAGGTGTTAAATATTTAAGTGATGCATTGAAGAATGAGAAATGTAGTCTTACTGATTTATGGATAGGACGCAATAAAATAAGCATAGAAGGCATGAGGTATTTAAGCCAACAGTACCCGAAGCAGGATTATCCCCACAGACGTACAAGAGGGAGAAAATTCGGGAAAATTTGTCCAACGTTTATACACATAGCCCGACCAAGACCAAACATTTTTCCGTCATAAACGTCCAAAATTCACGTCGACGTGGGGGGGGGGGGAGTATAGGCCGTCATGAAGGGTAAACCAGGAATAGATTCATTGGAATGATTGAATGAATGTATTACACTAAAATCAAGGCTGTCGGAAGTAAATCAATATTGGAGGAGCTCAAGAATAAATCTGAATTGCTTTCGCACTTTTCTACTGATTTCTTTTGTGTGTTTTGCATATACAAATGGAAATTATTGGGGGGGGGGGTTTGGCTTGCCCCCTGCTTCCGACAGCCTTGAAAATGTTACATATATTAAAAGCTTGAATAAATGTATATAGCTTTTTTAATTTAGAAATACATGGAATGACTGAATGGCCGTTAAATTCGAGGCCAGAGTTAAGTCTGAAATTTAGGCTGAACATATTGTTGTATTTAGAATACGTTGTGTATGCTCAGAGGTATATGCCTTAATCCTGGACAAAACATCTGCGACACTTCCAATTATTTAACAAAATTTCGTAATATTATGCCAATTTAGATAATACCTCGATCCCCCTTACCCCCACCATTCAATGTTGATTGCACTCCCAGAAAGCGGTTAAAACGTCCAACGTTGTTTTGAGGAGTGGAGGAGGGGGGGGGGATGAGTAAATTACTCCTGTCTAATAGTAAGAAAAGCCACAAGGAAAAGCTTTAATATAGTGTCGCAGATGCATGGTTTTGACCGGGATTGTAGTTCAATAATTTTATCATACAATGTTATACAGATTGATTGAAATATTAAACAGTGTTGTAAAAATCACCAAAAAAGTAATGAGTGAATGACAATTATATATACATACTTCTTGTAACAAGGTTGATGAGGCCAACAGACTCACAACAAGTTGTTCCAACAAGTCTGATATCGTCTGCACGTAACAAGTTGATGACAACAAGTTCGTAGCAACTTGTTACGATCGACCCAGCCCATATTAGTTTTGTTGGAACAACTTGCAGCAAATCTGTTACCGTCATCAACCTTGTATAACAACTTGTTCCAGACTTGTCACAACAACTGGGAACAAGCAGTGCGAACACATCCTGATATCGGCTTTACAATTTGTTTACAGATCTATAACAACTTGTGCAGGGCCTTTGCACACCTAAAAACGCACAAGTTGTAACAACCTTGCAGCCGACTTGTAGCAATGCTGTTCCAACAACTTGTCAACAGGATGTGTTCGCACTGCTTGTTCCCAGCTTGTTCACAAGTTGTCAACGGCTTGTTGACAACTTGCTAGAAGGTTTTTGAGCTCAACAGACTTGTTACAAGTCGTTCCAACAACTTGTTATCGTCCTGCAATTCAACAACTTGTTAACAAGTTGTGAGTGACAAATTTGCAGCAACTTGATAAAATAACAGCATTGTTACAACTTGTTGTCAGACATTTTTACATGTGTACACGCGTAAAAATCTCATATCTTGTAGCAAGTCTGCCAACAAGCTGTCAACAAGTTGTGTTCGCACTGCTTGTCCCAAGTTGTCAACAAATTTGGAACAAACTGTTAACAACTTGTAACAACCTTGTTGATATTATCAGACTTGTTGCAAGGGTTGTTCCAACAAGTCCGATACAGTCATGATATAACAATATTGTTACAACCTTGGGCCATCAACCTTGTAACATTCTTGTTATATCATGACTGTATCAGACTTGTTGGAACAACCTTGTAACAAGTCTGATAATGCTATCAAGCAGCTTGTTAAGCGAGATACAACCCGAGGGGCGTGTCCCGAAGAAAGATCCCGAGGGCCGTAGGCCCGAGGGATGCTTTCTGAGGGCAACGCTCCCGAGGGATGTATCTCGCTAAGAAACCGACGTTCGAGGTAATTAACTGACTTAGTTCAAATTTGTAAGGATTGAAAAACAATTAGTTCAAATTTGTAAGGATTGAAAAACAATTAAATCTACTTTTTTGTCGAAAATACTTGCATTGAATTAAGAGAATAACGATTGTTACCATGGGGTCCATATGAAAATGAGATTGAAACGTGAACTACCTATGTAGCGACGAAAAAAATGCTTCCAGGCAACCGGAATCAGATGAAAATGTAGGCTTATGGGAAGAGAATTTTTGCAAGCAAATGACGAACCATTGGGATTTGCAGTGCTCAAACTAGACAGAGATAAACAAAGAGTCTTGAAAAACGCGTATTGAGCGTATACCGAATATACTGTAGGCACAAGACACAACACCATCTGGGCAGTTCGATCGTATTTGGAAAGAGTGGGAAGCGCTATAACGAACAATATGTGTATGGGTTTGTCGAAGCAAAGATTCTAAATTTGTTTTCAATAGGGTTTTATTTGGGTAAGAATCTAAAAGCAAGTGGAGGGAATTTGACATCTCTATAGGGAAAAGGGGGGTTGATGAATAGAATTCAATTGAATTGATGATTAAATATTCACCAGGTTTTATCTAAGTATATAAACCCTGATTTTTGCGGGTATTATATATATATAACCCGCAAAAATCCGGGTTTTATACAGATAAAACCCGTGAATTTATAATTATTAATTCAATTCTATTCATCAACCCCACTTTTCCCTGGAGAGATATCAAATCCCTCCCCTTGCTTTAGGAATCTTACCCAAATAAAACCCGACTGAGAACAATAGAAATCCGCACAAATTTGAACTAAAAGTTGTTAACCGCTTGTTCCAATAGAGTTGTAGCAACTTGTTTGCAGACTTGTAACAACTCGTACGCACAAGTTGTTACAGGTCTGCAAGCAAGTTGTTACGAATCTGTTCACAAGCTGTCGACAAGTTGTGTTCGCACTGCTTGTTCCCAGTTGTTGTAACAAGTTTGAAACAAGCTGTTAACAACTTGTAACAAGCTTGATCGCATTATCAGACTTGTTACAAGGTTTGTATGTTTGTGATGTTACTCTGAGTGCATATCCACACCGGGCGAGCTTGAAAAATATGCCCGGCCACGGTGGGATTCGAACCTACGACCTTTGGAATACTAGCCCAATGCTCTTCCAACTGAGCAATGCTCTTCCAACTGAGCTTTTCAAGCTCGCCCGGTGTGGATATGCATGCACTCAGAGTAACATCACAAACATATTATTCACCTGAGTACACAACACCAGCACAGAAAAAATTCTTGTTACAAGGTTGTTCCAGCAAGTCTGATATAGTCATGATATAACAAGAATGTTACAAGGTTGACGACACAAGGTTCAAGGTTGTAACAATATTGTTACATCATGACTGTATCGGACTTGTTAGAACAACTTTGTAACAAGTCTGATAATATCAACAAAGTTGCTACAAATTGTTAACAGTTTGTTCCAAACTAAGGCCTGTTTACACTTGCAATTTTTGCTGCGATTTCTAATGCGATTTTCTCCTTCTGATGCATGTGAACGAGTAGAGGAGTCGCGAATGTTCGGAGTACATGTACAGCAATGTGAACATTCATGACTAAGTTGACTTATCTACTCGTTCACATCAAGCAGAAGAAGAAAATCGCACCTAAAATCGCAGCAAAATTTGCAAGTGTAAACGAGCCTTTACAACAACTGGGAACAAGCAGTGCGAACACAACTTGTCGACAGCTTGTGAACAGATTTATAACAACTTGTTTGCAGACTTGTAACAACTTGTCACTTGTGCGTTTTTATGTGCATACTCGGTGTACACGTAAATGTCTCACAACTTGTCAACAAGATGTGTTCCCATCAGGCCTGTAGCAAGCTTGTCAACAAGTTGTAACAATGTTGTTATTCCATCAAGTTGTTACAAGGTTGTCACTCATAACTTGTTCAATTGCAGGACGATAACAAGTTGTTGGAACAACTTGTAACAAGTCTGTTGAGCTCAACAACTTTGTAGTAAGTTGTCAGCAAGCCGTTGACAGCTTATCAACAAACTGGGAACATGCAGTGCGAACACATCCTGTTGACAAGTTGGTGGAAAAGCATTGCTACAGGTCTGTTGCAGGTTTGTTAACACACGTAAAAATGCACAAGTTGTTACAGGTCTGCAAACAAGTTGTTACAAATCTGTTCACAAGCTGTCGACAAGTTGTCCTCGCACTGTTTGTTCCCAGTTGTTGTAACAAGTTTGGAACAAGCTGTTAACAACTTGTAACAAGCTTGATGGCATTATCAGACTTGTTACAAGGTTGTTCTAACAAGTCTGAAGCAGTCATGATATAACAAGAATGTTACAAGGTTGACGACACAAGGTTGTAACAATACTGTTATATCATGACTGTATCGGACTTGTTGGAACAACCTTGTAACAAGCTAAGTCTGATAATATCAACAAGGTTGTTACAGGTTGTTAACAGCTTGTTCCGAACTTGTTGACAACTTGTGACAAGCAGTGCGAAGACAACTTGTTGACGGGTTGTTGACAAACTTGTTTTACCAGATGTGAGATTTTTGCGTGTGTAAACTCGACAGATGTAGATAAGTGCACGTGCGTGCACGTGTTATTACGATTTTTAGATGATTAGTATTCCGAAATGAGAATTTAAATTGGGCGTGCTGTGTCTATTATTGCGGAAAACCGCTGCCGCATACATACCGTGGACTCATTTCTCTTGGATTAAATTCTTTCTGTATTTTTCAACAAAAATTTCAATCTCATCATACGGACGTAATTTTTTTCAAGTTTATACATTCTATTTGCTTTCCATTAAGTTACTTACCACGACTGGTGCAAGAAACATTGGAAGGATGTTATAGTACAGGTTTGCACACTTTATTTAACATTACTGTTTACATTTTGGGCAATTAACGGTGTCAGTTGCCACGGAATTAAAGAACACCACAAAGGAATAGTGCTTAAATAACAGGAATCAAGGTAATTGAGCGGAAAAGATCTTGAAAATGTCGTCGAATAAGGACAATCGTATCATTATGAAGTATCCTCAGGTAAGAGCAAGGAAAAATCTAATTTAATAAGTTAATATTTTAAAAGATTTAATTATTTGTTTTATATACATTCATTCATGTTGCAAGAATCTGAAAATTTCAGAGAAAATTTCTGAAATTTTCACCACATTATGTGTTGGTCCAGTGTAGGTGGTGTTCAGCAGTGAGCTGCCATGGTTTGTGTCTGAAGTGCATACAAAGATGTTAGAAACGAATCATTTTGACATATCTAGCCGAGGGCTTTGTCAAGAGATTTATAGCGATGCAAAGGGCCTACACTTGTGGGCTCTCAAAGTTTGTCACTGATTACTTTAAAATATACTCTATGTGCAAATCCGTGTTGCAATTTTTACTTTACAAAATGACAGGGAATCGTAAAGATGAACTACTGTAACGTGATATGAAAACTTACAAATTAAACAAACGAGCAATGTTTTGCATGTCTAGTAATGGTGATATTTTACTCTTTCCTAAACTGCATTCTACTCAAAACTGCATGGTTGTTTTAGGTTTTCTTAATAATCATCCCTTTTCAAAATGAACTTCAGCTAATGCTGCCATGAGTCCTACACAACGTTAAGTTTTATGGCTAAAAATCAACCAGTGTGCATTCCACGCACTCCACGCCGGATATATCCAGCATGAGGTTACAAAATTGTTGGCGTAATGGTGTGAGATCACTCGAAAACAAGTGATTAGTTTGTGCCTGATTTCATGGCTACATGTAAATTGACAGTACATGCAGTACATAAATTAACTTAAAAACACACCATATGAGCTATTTTCAAAACATGAATTTAAGTTCCCAAAATTGAAAATCTCCAATGTATTGGCGTAAAGGTTCGTACATGTTGGCATATCTCTGGCATAAGTTTACATGGAATGCACCCTGGAAAATCAATCAAGTAAAAAATGGGGAAAATTGGAGACTAATTATTTTATCTGACACTGCCAAACATTGTCTTCCTAGTAAAATGATTCCTTTAACTATAGACAAACACCTACTCAGCTGACAACTGCTTATTTGAAATAATTCTAAATGCCCTGACTTGAAACATGTCATGTCTATTTTCTGTATTTAATTTTTTTTTCTTTTGTTGGGATTTGCTTAAAATGAAGTAATACACATATTGTGTGGGTCATTCCAGAAAACATCCCACACAGAGGACATTGGAAGTATCCCTTTAAGATGCCCTAGTACATTTTACTACTATCAGAAATACAGTAGATTTCCCCCCTACTCCTCCGGATGGCAGAAATATTCGCTGTAGGAATGACCCAATCGTGGCTTGACCATTAACCCATTGTGTGCCAGTACTCTGATGCTCTCCATTTGATGAGTAGGATCGTCTGGCGTTAGCAGTGGCGTGCTGGGTACTATTTTTCTGGGGGGGCCAGTAGGCTGTCAACAAATATGCGCCCCTATGTTTCGCTTGATAAACGAGGGCCAAAGGCACGAGCCGAGCGCCGCAGGTGCGAGGTTTGTCTAGGGGGGTCCGAGGGCATGCCCCCCAGGAAAATTTTTGAATTTAGAGTCTCTGAAATGCCATTTCCTGGACTTTGGGGGAAGATTTGACAGAAATCTGATGGTCAGGAAACGGCATCGTGTCGAAATTTGTAATTTGGTTTGAATTTAGTAGTAGTAGTAGTAGTAGTGGTACTTATATTATGCAATGCTAACAACTTCCAGCGATTAATCTACAGTAATCCCAATTCTATTCTCTACTGATCTAGTGATCTGAATACAATTACAACATACAGCTCTTTTATACAATAACACATGGACCCCACGCATATGCATTTTAAGGTTTCCCTGCCTGGCTGCCAAAAGGGCGCGTTTCAGAATTATTTCATTACTCACATTACTCATGATGTTTCTAGCGCAAACAACTAAATTGCGTACCCAACTTTACATTAATATCATAACCTTAAACTATCTAATTTGCGCCGCTCTTGTGATTCGTAATAAAGGGCAGTGAAGCATAATAAAGGGCATACATAATACCAGCAAAAAAGGGCATAATTCCTGTGATCGCTTCGAAACCTGACCAATATTCCGGTGATGAGACATTGCGTGTGATCACAGTTCATGTTTCTATATGAACGATTTTGTGTGTGTTGTGAAGTAGCAAATTAGCAAATACGGTTAGACAAAATAGTTTGTATAATTTAATATATCACTTTGTCGCCTATGCGCTTAGTCTGTTTTATAAGCCTATAAACACATCTTTTCTCGGAGGAAGTAAATATATTTTTTCGAATGCGTTTTTTCCAACCCACTTTCAAAACTTGGCGCGGGATCGGCGCTCCCTTTTCATTTTTGCGCCCTGCAAGAATTGCCAGCTGGGGGGGCTGTGGTCCCCCGGCCCCCCCTGCCAGCACGCCACTGGGCGTTAGACAGAGTATAATACTAAAGTAAGGCACATTGCTACTTAATGACTTAAAGGGTTAATATCTAGGGATCAATACAAGCATTTTAGTCGACTACTTTTTTTTCGGAAGTTCTAAGATTAAGTTTTCGAAGGAGACTGTTACCCCACTGTCACCGAAACCTTGACTTTGTCTCAATAAAATAACATTTGCCGCTTTCAGACAGCCCTTTTGAGCAAATATATAACCGTTTTAAAACAGGTTTTTATTGGCATGTTGAAGAATATACAACGATCAAGTACTTTCTTCCTTTTACAGTTAAATTAATTATTCACATTTGCCACAATATCTTCAAAGCATATTGTAAAAAAACCCATAAAATTTTATGGGAAAAAATTGAATTTCAAAACTCATTTGAAGATTGAGTCTTTACTGCCTTGCATGGGTAGTAGAAAAGTGCTGGGCATGTATTAATCGCTGAGTATTAATAGTTGGTTTTACCGTTTTAATATAGGTAACAAAAAAAGCAACTTAATTTACCATGAAAAATGTCTAATAATTTATAAATTTAAACCTATGCATGCTACATCTCAATTTGTAACTTTATCACAAAAAACAATGTGTAATGCGATATTTGATATTGGCTACGATATATTGGCCTGAATTATGTTATTTGTGTTGGAGTAATGCATTACTGTACATAACACCTGTAATGCAATATTTGATAAAAAAACCTATAATTCTGCAATATAAAAACAACGTGTAATGCAATATTTGATATTGGCTACGATATATTGGCCTGCATTATGTTATTTGTATTAGAGTAATCCATTATTACTGCAGATTCGGGAAGACTGATTATTGTGTGCATTACAACAGTAATACATTATGACATTTTCTAGGCAGCTTGATTGACGTTGTCAACAAATTCAACATTGCCATTCATGGCGGGAATGTTGCAGTTTACGAACAAGGAAAAGCATTATCGAGCGAAACCAGAAGAAGTATTATTGACAAAATAAGGCATGACTAAAACCACCGAAATTCAACAAATATTACGTTTTTTGGGCCGTAGGTTTGGGCAAATTTATGAATATCAGGGCCGTAGGAAGCTCTTTTCAATTGGCGGGGGGCTGAAAGCGAGGGCCAAAGGCCCAAGGAAATTTTAAAATTTAAAGTCTCTGAAATGCCATTTTCTGGACTTTGGGGAAGATTTGACGGAATTCTGATGGTCAGAAAACTGCGTTTTAGTATGTCGAAATTTACTATTTAGTAGTACTAAATGGGCGAAGGCATATTTAATTAACTATATATTGGATAAGTTGCTGGAAAGTATGGGTAATATCTTCATTCTTTGCAGTTTGTCATGGATTAAATGATAAAGGTCTGCATGATTTTGAAAAAAGAATTGGGGGGGGGGCTGCACCCCCAGCCCCTCGGTTGTTACGGCCCTGAACATGATGTTTTTCGCACAATACATATATAAACCACACCATCGCAATTTCAATCAACCTGCCCAGAAACATCATAATGCGACTGTTGCAACACACACAATAATTTAATGTGTTAAACAGTCTTCCCGAAGTCAAGTATGGGCCCTACTTCATTATTTTACTCTGCCTAAAGCCAGACAATTTTACTCCTCAAAAGAAGTGAGCTGTTCGCTCATTGGGTTACAGGTAATCTATGTGAAGCGTTCCTCTTTTGAGTTCTTAAGTTGATTGCAAAATTCCTCATTGCCTTTGCAAATTTGAAAAACTCCCATGCAAATCCCTTAAGGGAATTTGCAATGTTCCTAAAAGCCAATTAAATTTTCCTCAGTTCCTGTTAGAAGTTCTTAACTTCTTGTTACGAGTTTCTAACTTCTTGTTCTGTTCTGCGCGTTGTAATTGGCTAACAAAAATAATCCACCACCATGACTATGCTCAGAACAGAACAGAACAGAACAGAACAGAACAGAACAGAACAGAACCGTACAGTACAGTACAGTACAGTACAGTACAATACAGTACAGAACAGTACAGAACAGAACAGAACAGAACAGAACAATACAGAACAGAACAGAACAGAACAGAACAGAACCGTACAGTACAGTACAGTACAGTACAGTACAGTACAGTACAGAACAGAACAGAACAGAACAGAACAGAACAGAACAGAACAGAACAGAACAGAACAGAACAGAACAGAACAGAACAGAACAGAACAGCACAGCACAGCACAGAACAGCACAGAACAGAACAGAACAGAACAGAACAGAACAGAACAGAATAGAATAGAATAGAACAGGAAGTCAGGAAATTAAAATAGGAGTTACAAGGAAGTTTCTCTGCATTGGAATATTGCAAATTCCCTCAAGGGGTTTGCAAAGAGATTTTCAAATTTGCAAAGGTAATTAGGAAAATTCCAAATGAGTTCGGAATTCAAAAGAGGAACGCTTCACATAGTTTACCTGTAAGGAATTATTTTATATATATATCTTCATATTTCTTCTGCCACAGCCATACAACCAGGAGACAGTGGTTCGAAAACAGACAAATTTTAGTTTCAAGACAAGAGAAGCTGTGGAATCTGGAGAATTATTCGAAACTGTTGGGTAAGACCATAGTCTGTCAAGATATGATGGTCTGGAAGCCATCGGCAAAACTGCAAAGCCACAAAATAGAAGACCTTTGTTTGGCAGGGGCAAAACTAGCCCCTTTAAATTAGGGGGGTGTCTGGCAGAATTGCCCTGCCAAAACCAATGATGCCCTGCAGCCTGCAGTGCCAGCGCTAATACAATATATCACTAAGCTACATGTATAATTGAACTGCCAATGTACATGCATACGAACTGCTTATTGTTTGCTAGCTGTAATAAGTTACTTAATAATTCTACATTCTATCATTTAAAATTGCACTCATAATTCATTAAAATCATTTATTTTATTGGAAATTTGCCCTGCCAATCGGGATGATTCGTATTTTGGGTGGGTGTCACCCCCCCAATTTTGCCCCCTGCATTTTGGGTATGACTAAAAGGAGAGTTCAGATTTTGGATAGTTAAGTTTGAACCACACCCACTTTTCCCAATGACCACACCCAATTTCGTAACTCTCCCAATGATACACACCAGTTGGTAACAAGCTACTTTTTACTTTGGTAGTCCACAACGGAGTATTTCAAAACGTGATCAGCGTTAACTTTAAAATAATAATCAGACTCAGCTATGGCCTCGCTTAAGGATCATTTCCACTCAAGAAAATTTTCCGAAAATATCATTGTTAAAAGTTAAAAATTTTCAACTTCAAAATTTTTTTCCGACGGAAAATTTGTGTCTGCCAATCACATTTTACAAATTTTTCTTTCAGCGGAAAATTTTCCTGAGGTGGAAATGAGCCTTAATGCCTGTGGGCTAACAGTGTTCTGTAAAAACTACGCAGAATTCGAAGTTATGAAAACTATCTCGAGAATTACCCACTATTTAATTGACGTCAGGGTTTTTTTGTAAAGACGTCATATTGACGTCTTTGACCTTTCTCCAAAAGAACACATACATAACTTACTTTGCCACCGATGTAAGTTGCATGCAGTATGTATGCATCATACACAGGCTTTTAGTCAGAAGGGCGTCCTGGGACGCCCATAGAACAAACAATGGACGCTTTTGGACGCCCAAATTCTGGGGGAAAAGGTATATTATTTTCAACAATTTCCCTAAGTATATTAATATATCTGAGACGAAATAGCTTCAATTCTCATTATTATTATACATTTGACATTTTGATCAATTTGATAGTGTACCCGGCCGAATGAAAATGTTGTAGTTAAGTAAAGCAGCATAGCGGCACAAACTCGGTGCTCACAAAATTTCGAACGAGCTTGGAACAGATACTGATATGAAGTAACGTACGTAAACTTCAAAGGTTTTTCAGAGGAATGTTTTCTCGAACCCCCTTTACTGTACATGTATTGTTGTACCAAAATTGGACGCCCTCTTTTAGGACCCTGGTTAAAAGCCTGATTTTGCCTCAAAGCGGGGATAGCGCTCGTGTAGGGAGATAAGAAACTTTAAAAATCTTACAGTATGTCTTGTCACGTGTGTTGAAGATTATACCACAAACTGACACAATTAAACTCCCTAATGATAAAGAAAGGCAACGTATCTCGTGTTTTCCCTGGAATATATTGCATGGTTTGTATTTTTTCCCCATTCTTTATTATCAGGATGAAGGTTTGTAAGACGATAGTTATTGGTGATGTTGCTGTTGGGAAGACATCTTTGGTCAACAGGTAATCAGTTATCTCTCCAGGGGCCGGTTGTTCAAAGGTGGATGAGCGCTAACTCAGGGTTAAAATTTAACCCGCTGTTTTAGTTTGCATATTTCTGCATGTCCATTTATTTCAAAAAGTCAGAAGAGAAAACTCCTGTTGATCCAGACATGATTTGTGAAGAAATATTTCCAAATTTATAACCAAGCTGTTGGTTAGTTTACTTTGAATTTTAAGTTAACCTAGGGTTAAGCTAATCGGCTTTTGAACAACTGGCCCCAGGGCTTGAAGAAAATATTGAGGGAAAATCGAGTGGCGGATATAGTGTGATGGTGCAAGGGG
Source organism: Paramuricea clavata (assembly GCA_902702795.2). Classification (NCBI taxonomy): domain Eukaryota; kingdom Metazoa; phylum Cnidaria; class Anthozoa; order Malacalcyonacea; family Plexauridae; genus Paramuricea; species Paramuricea clavata. Next base: position 7,915 of record CACRXK020004509.1, on the reverse strand, counting down.
GCGCGCACCCCACCTAGTAGTGTCTGGTACCACCTAGAGAAGTCCAGCACCACCATAAAAAATCTGCTTGACCATACATTTTCTGCTTTTCGAATAGCGATTAGAGGACATTCTGCTGTTAGCGTGTGTCGATTTCTTGAAACGATCTAGTTAATTTGTGAACTCACGAGAAAATACTCGGAATACTTTAGTTGAATATCATGGTTAAATACATAAACATGTCGAGGTTGTTATACAGCCATATTTTCAAATATACTGTACTTGAACAAGCAAATTTACTGTTCTGTGCTACAGCAACTGTCCAGTCGCGCATACGTGATAAAAAACCGATATGAACTTTATAAACATAAGATAATGTAAAACGGAACGGCGAACATGCAGATTCGGCCATCTCAAATAATGGTAATGTTGCGATAGTAGCGTTGCAGACTGCAGAGGAGAGTGGACAGTAAGGCTCCCTCATGCACCACCCCATGGAAAACCTGCACCCCTCCTTGCAGATGAGGCTAGATCTGCCCCTGGGAAAATCGTTTGCTATATGTCAATATTTTTTATAATTTGCACCATTTTTTTTTCAGATACTGCAAGAATGTTTTTGAGACGGACTACAAGGCGACAATTGGAGTTGATTTTCAAATGGAGATTTACAATATTTTAGGTCTACCTTTTAGTATGCAAATGTACGTATTCTTTAGATTACCCCATTGAGTGACAGCATAGTCGGACACAGGGACGTCGCTACCTGGGGGTGGGGGTGTAAAACCCCTCCCCCAATAATTCAAACGTTGGTCAAAGTTGGTCAAAATGGAACTGGTATTTGCTCAAAGTTGGTCAAACTGGAACTTATATTTGCTTAAAATTTAAGGTCAAAGTCGGTAAATTGTGGTGAAAAATTGGCAAGCCTTGCTTATTTTGGTCGAAAAATGTTTAAATATGCTTATATTAGTCCGGAAAATCCCCCCCCCCTCAACCCCCTGTCGACAACATTTCCGTGAAATTTTTTTACGACTTGGACAAAATTCTATTAAATGTTGGTCAAAACATGACGACCCCCAATGTTGATGCCTTAGCGACGTCCCTGATCGGACAGAAGTAATAGACCTCATTATCTATGTTTTTGTCTTGGTTTATGCAGAAATGATCAGTTCATCGTCACGTGTGTATTGTATTTTCGCCAGAGCAACTAATAGCTATGCTTTCATTTAACCATTGTGTACTATCACGACTGGGTAATTAAACCAACACACTTCTATTGGTCGAGTTTCCTAACCTTCTAATTCTATTTTCTATGGTGGCAGCACTCTCCCCTTGACGAGTAAAATCGTTTGGCGTTAGACCGAGTAAAATAATAAAGTTGAGCGCATTGCCACTGAGTTAAAGGGTTAAAAGTTGTTGTGAGTTTTGTGTGCAAAAACACTTTGTTTTGGCATAATTGTGTTGTTTACACCTGTTATAGCTTGCTAGTAAAAGAAAATGTTGCTGAAATTACTACTCAATTTTTTTTCTAGGTGGGATACTGCTGGTCAAGAACGATTTAAATGTATCGCATCGGCTTACTATAGAGGAGCCCACGGTACTGTTCATACTACTACGTTAACTGATATACATAACTTAATTCGCAACCTCGTATCCAGGGTCCTCCCGTGCGAAGGTAAGACCCTGCGTACGAAGTTGCTTAATTTAATGGACCATTCCCCCAATTAACCAAAATTTTGAACTCGCCAAGTCTTGACAAAAAATTCATCACAGCTTGAAAGAGCATCACAAAATTAGTAATATTCCAAAGTTTCGTTGCAAAATGTTGTAAAATGCGGATAATATAGCCTTGCGAAGTTTGCAATTTTCAGTCATTTTAGATTACAAACGGGAAATGGTTACCACTTCTGTGCGTAATACAAAATGACTGAAAATTACAAACTTCGCAAGGCTATATTATCCGCATTTTACAACATTTTGCAACGAAACTTTGGAATATTACTAATTTTGTGATGCTCTTTCAAGCTGTAATGAAATTTTTGTTTAGGCTAGTTAAGGTCAAAATTTTGGAAAAGTGGTATCTATTTCCCGTTTGTAATCTAAAATGACTGAAAATTGCAAATTTCGCAAGACTATATTGATTTATATTATCCGCATTTTACAACATTTCGCAACGAAACTTTGGAATATTACTAATTTTGTGATGCTCTTTCATGCTATGATGGTATTTTGTCTAGACTTGTTGAGATCAAAATTTTGGTTAATTGGGGAATGGTCCATTGGCTGGTGAAGGCACGCAGTCTTTGGGTGCCATCTAGTATTTAGTATGATTTGATCTAAGTACAACATCAAATCCTTAGGAGGTGCAAGATATGTGGTCATTTTAAATCGTTTTGTATTTTTTCATATTTAGTTATCGTGGTTGTTTTTGATCTCAGTGACATCAAATCATTAGAAGGTGCAAGGTATGCGATAATTTTTATTCATCCTAAATTAACAATACATCATTACCTTTCATTTTACATAATATGCTTCTGTACCAAATGTCAGATAGTCAGAGGCGTAACTAGATGCGATAATTGGGAGTGCATATTCATATATTCATGTTCACATACCGTAAAAACAATCCCTTTCTAAACAAATCAGTAAGGCAGAACACGAATATATGAATATGCCCCCCCCCCCACAATTATAGGCTTTCTCTTCTTGTAACATTTGATCAAATTGAGAATAGTTCTTACAGATTAGTCAGAATCTCTACGGCATAGCTGCAGAAGTTAGGCAGCCATAAAGCGACTACAGTATCTTCATAGACGATGGGGCTAACTCTAAATTAGAAATGTGTGCTTCCTGCACATCAATCAAATCTACAGTCATGCTCTAAGATAAACAGTTTTCAATTAATGATAAAGCTATTTAATGTGAACAATTTCTGTTCTTCTCCAGGCGGTGGCTTAATGAGGCAATAGCGGAAAATTCTAGTCATTCACCCGATATTTTTCTTGTCGGGTCAAAGAAAGATCTTTTGGTAAGAGAATTAGCTACTATATACACACGTAAAACGCTCTTGAAAGATAATGTTACAGGTCTGCAAACAAGTTGTTACAGGTCTGCCAAAAAGTTGTTACAAATTTGTTCACAAACTGTCGACAAGTTGTGTTCGCACTGCTTGTTCCCAGTTGTTGTAACAAGTTTGATGGCATTATCAGACTTGTTACAAGGTTGTTCTAACAAGTCTGATACAGTCGTGATATAACAAGAATGTTACAAGGTTGACGACACGAAGTTGTAACAATATTGTTATATCATGACTGTATCGTACTTCTTGGAACAACCTTGCAACAAGTCTGATAATGCCATCAAGCTTGTTACAGCTTGTTCCAAACAGCGAACACAACTTTTTAGCGGCGTGTTGGCAGACATCCTATACAAGTAAAAATGCACAAGTTGTTACAAGTCTGCAAACAAGTTGTTACAAATCTGTTCACAAGCTGTCGACAAGTTGTGTTCGCACAGCTACAAGCTTGTTGGCATCATCAGACTTGTGACAAGGTTGCTCTAACAAGAATGTTACAAGGTTGACGACGCAAGGCTGTAACAATATTGTTATATCATGACTGTATCGAACTTGTTGAAACAACCTTGTAACAAGCTTGATAATGCCATCACGCTTGTTCCAAGTTGTTAACAGCTTGTTACAAACTTGTTGACAACTTGGGACAAGCAGTGCGAACACAACTCGTTGACGGCTTGTTGACAGACTTCCTACAAGATGTGAAATTTTTACGCATGCATGTACAATTCGCCCTTCACGAAAATTGCTAGCAGTTGTTTTTTATTTCTTCCAAATTGCGTTCATGCGTGTTATAACGTATTTTCTAATATTTCAGAAACAAATTGATCTAGAGAAAATGGAAGAATATGCTGTGGATTTTGCTAAAGAATTTAATGCTGAGTATTGGAGTGTCTCCGCTAAATCAGGTTTCGTATATTTTGAATAATAACATCGACCTTCCATGAATCATGAATAATAAAAACACTAGACTTGACTACTTGCACACATAAAAATCTCACAACTTGTCAACAAAAGATGTGTTCGCAACAGGCTTGCAGCAAGCTTGTCAACAAGTTGTAACAATGTTGTTATTTTATCAAGTTGTACAAGGTTGTTACTCGCTTCTTGTTGACAAATTGTTGAATTATAGGACGATAAGAAGACAACCTTGTAGCAAGTTGTCAACAAGTCGTTGTCAACAAGGGAACAAGCGGTGTGAACACATCCTGTTGACAAGTTGGAACAGCATAATTGCTACAAGTCTGAATTCTTTATTTAGGGGAAAACGTTGATTTGTTATTTATACGCACGGCAAGCCTAGCGTTCGACCAAGCAATATTGAGAGAATACGAAGATATACAGAATATTGGAAGTGGTAAAAAACAACAGATTGGAAACACAGTTATAAGTAAGATTACAAGTCATACCAGGGGGGTGGGTCTACCGTGGGGGTGTAGGGGGCGTGCACCCCACCTAGTAGTGTCTAGCACACCTCCCTAGAGAAGCCAGCACCACCCTAAAAAAATCTGCTTGACCATACATTTTCTGCTTTTCAAATAGCGATTAGCGGAACTTCTACTGTTAGCGCGTGTCGATTTCTTGAAACGATTTAATTGGTTTGTGAGCTCACGAGAAAATACTCAGAATGCTTTAGTTAAATATCATGGTTAAATATGTAAACGTATCGAGGTTGTTATACAGCTATGTTTTCAAATATACTGTAGTTTAACAAGCAAATTTACTGTGCTGTGCTTACGAACTGTCCAGTCACGCATGCGTGGTAAAAAGCCGATATAAACTTTATAAACAAAAGATAATGTAAAACGTAACAGAACGGCGAACATGCAGATTGGGCCATCTCAAATAATGGTAATGTTGGGATAGTAGCGTTGCAGACTGCAGAGGAGAGTGGGCAGTAAGGCTCCCTCATGCACCACCCCATGGAAAACCTGCACCCCTTCTTGCAGATGAGGCTAGATCTATCCCTGAGGCTAGATCTATCCCTGCTTATTCATCTTTTGTTATTTTAGAACTTAATAACAATCCCCCTAACCGAGAAGCTTCAAAAAAGAAGGGTTGCTGCTGAGTGGAAAAATTTATGAAAAAACACAGTAAAAATCTTTTGCCTGGTTTAGACACCGTACTTTTCATGAGCCGAACTTAATTAAGAGGCAATGGTTTTCAATGTTGCAGTGTATTTGCGATGAAAAGTATTCGAAACCTAAAATCTTTTTGGCAATACTCTCAAAATTACTTTGTTTTAACTTTATTTTGTAGTTTACACAGTTAGCAACCTTTTTAAATGTATCTGGCGGTTGAGAAACACAAAATAATAGTTGAATATTGTCAATTTAAATACAATTATCATTGATGTTGTAAAATTGACGCCATATTTATACAGCAACGTAAGCAAAACTTACTGAACTTCAGATATCATTTTCTCTTTGGCGTATCATCTAAAACCTCTTATTTTAGCATAATTTTACAGATAAAGCACTAAACATACTTTTTAAGTTTTGTTTGCCGATTGAGAAACGTATCGAAAAATAAAAATTTTCAATTTAGTCATAACCTCAAGTGGAATATTATACGCATTAGTTTTGAGCGCGTGTTACGTAACATACAAAAAAATCTCCTCTTAATGAGTTTGAGATTTAAAATTAAATATACGCGCTTATTTTGGTTGACTAAAATACGAATTAAGATCTGCTCATGAAACATACGGTGTCTAAACTGGGGCAGCAAAAAGTACAAGTATATTTTTATATACGCTTGCAAAATAATGTGAAGAATTATTAGGATAAGGTGGTTTGATACAGGGGATAGACGAAAGAGTGATTTTCAAGATGGCGGCTATTTTTCAAGATCGTTAAAACGTGAAAGAATCAAATCAACAAACGAACATGTTTTCCTTGACAAGTCTTGTTGCTGGTGTGCTTTTTGTTTAGAAATATTTCTTGTACATGCACTTGTCAAGTTCGTCTTGGCGGCCGTACACGCAATGAAATTTTCCTTGTCCAAAACCTGGCAAGACTAGCTTTAAATTGGAACAGGGGTCCTTTGCAAGGGAAAATTTGGACCAGCTTTGAAAGAACAATTTCCTTGACAAAGAAAACTTGTCAGTGTTTTGCATAGATATCTTATATACACTAGATAGCGCATCTCTTTAAGTAAAATTGAAGCCAAGAATATTCCAGCGGTTACCCCCATTTGAATAGATGGCGGCCATGTTGGAGTTTCCCACTCGCTAATAAACGCTTAAAAAAACAACAATAACTTTCATCATTTGAACAGTTTGAAAATGTATTTGGAATAGGTTTAACTTACTGTTTAAGTTCCCTGTTTAAGAAATAGAAAACATACGAGTCTTCTCATTTCATGGGAATATCCTGAGTTTGCAATCACGGCTTCAATTTTTGAATTGCAGAATAATTAGATGCACTATCTAGTGTATATAAGATATCTATGATGTTTTGCCGTACACGCGAGCAAATAAAAATTTTCAAGGAAAACATGTTAAAGAATACTACACAATAAATCGCTTGATAGTAGAGCTGTGCGGTTAACCGAAAAATTCTGTTCTCCCGGTACTTTTTTCAGCACCGAAAAATTATACACAAAAGAACCGGTAGTTTCGGTTTTAATTTCCCGTTTAACGCCCGCCAAACGCCCACCTGATTGCAGGTTGAAATGTTTGGAAAATAACAAGATTGTGCTTTTTGTGCACAATACGCACTGTACTATAAGTGCTCGAATAGTTGATATTTTAGTTGTGATAGTTATTGTTGTGAACTTGCTTTAATTTTTTTTAAAAGCTAAGAAATATTTCATCTTCATAAATAGATTCCAATTGTTTTTTTAAAATATTCAGAGATTTATAAAAACTTACAAAGGCATAAATTCATCTATTTAGTAAAAATGCTCGAAACATACATAAATGAGTTCATACATTTGTACTGTTCTTCTTTTTTGAAAATAACCGAAACCGAACCGAGGTTTTTTTGTTCCAAAAAACCCGGAACGAGATAAAATTTTTGCAACCGCACAGCTCTAGTTGATAGCATGGTCAGACAAACTTTATACGTATTTTTAAGCGTAAATGCATTCTTAAGTGAATACACATACTTGCTGGGCTGTCTGTACTAAATCTTCCTTCCGTCCAACCCTTTTAGCAAAAACCCTAAGGATAATAGCATTATTCATTGTGTATGAATTGTAGTTAGTCTAGATAGACTTAAGTTATAAATTGAATTTCAATGTATTGAATTATTTAATAAGGTATGCGGTTCAAAGGTATTTAGTTCGTAAATTCTAAGTCATATAATTATAAATTTCGAAAATAATAAAGAATTAAAATATATTTTGAAAAAATGTTTGGGTATTTACTCGGCTGGCTTTGGCAGATTTGGTTAATTTTGGATAAGCATTTGGTAAGTACGGCAAAGCATATACAAGATATTCTCTGGGATATTCTTTGATATCAACCTCGCAAGCCAGGGTCTTTTACTTCCGCACGGCGCTACAGCAAAGACCCTGGTTCCCTCTGGTCACGTTAACTCCCATCCTCGGTCCCAGGGCCCTGGGACCGAGGATGGTGAACTCCTAAAAATTAGGGCAACAAGAGGTCCTACGGGAGGGTGGTTGAAATGTGATATGTTGTAATTTACAACTTCCGGTTAAATGTTGTGTTCAGCAAGGCCCGCCGAGGAGTGACTGTAAAGCTATGAGAAGTGACTTCAACTGTAATATGCAAAAACATTCAAAATGTATTATTTTTCTTATTTGTCTTATTTGTCTGCAGTTTTCTATTATAAATATTTTGTATGCAAACACTATTTTGAAGCCAAAGCAGGTTATTTGCTTGGAAAAGCTGTCCTTTGGCGT
>CACRXK020004508.1:2904-25824 GCA_902702795.2 Paramuricea clavata | reverse complement strand
TAAGTTTTGTCAAGTAAATTCTAAGATTTGAAGAGTAAAATCTATATTTTGAAGAGTAAATTACAAGTTTTGAAGAGAAAATTCTAAGTTTGAAGTGTAAATTCTAAGTTTTGAAGAGTATATTCTAAGTTTTGAAGAGCAAATTCGAAGTTTTGAAGAGTAAATTCGATATTTTAAAGAGTAAATTCTAAGTTTTGAAGAGTAAATTCTAAGATTTGGACAGTAATTTCTCAGTTTTGAAGAGTAAATTCTAAGTTTTGAAGATTAAATTCTAAGTCTCATAGGGTAAATTCTAAGTTTTGAAGAGTAAATTCTAAGTTTTGAAAAGTAAATTCTAAGTTTTAAAAGGTAAATTCAATTTTTTTTAAGAGTAAATCCTAAACTTTGAAGAATAAATTCTAAGTCTTGAAGAGTAAATTCTAAGTTTTGAGGAGTAAATTCTAAGTTTAGAAGGGTAAATTCTAAGTTTTGTCAAGTAAATTCTAAGTTTTGAAGAGTAAAATCTATATTTTGAAGAGTAAATTACAAGTTTTGAAGAGAAAATTCTAAGTTTGAAGTGTAAATTCTAGGTTTTGAAGAGTATATTCTAAGTTTTGAAGAGCAAATACAAAGTTTTGAAGAGTAAATTCGATATTTTGAAGAGTAAATTCTAAGTTTTGAAGAGAAAATTCTAAGTTTGAAGAGTAAATTCTAAGTTTTGAAGAGTAAATTCAAAGTTTTGAAGAGTAAATTCTAAGTTTTGAAGAGTAAATTCGATATTTAAAAGAGTAAATTCTAAGATTTGAAGAGTAAATTCTAAGTTTTGAAGACTAAATTTTAAGTTCCGAAGAGTAAATTCGATATTTTGAAGAGTAAATTCTAAGTTTTGAAGAGTAAATTCTATGTTTCGAAGAGTAAATTCTAATATTTGAAGAGAAAATTCTAAGTTTGAAGAGAGTAAATTCCAAGATTTGAAGAGTAAATTCGATATTTTGAAGAGTAAATTCTAAGTTTTGAAGAGTAAATTCTATGTTTCGAAGAGTAAATTCTAATATTTGAAGAGAAAATTCTAAGTTTGAAGAGTAAATTCCAAGATTTGAAGAGTAAATTCGATATTTTGAAGAGTAAATTCTAAGTTTTGAAGAGTAAATTCTATGTTTCGAAGAGTAAATTATAATATTTGAAGAGAAAATTCTAAGTTTGAAAAGTAAATTCCAAGATTTGAAGAGTAAATTCGATATTTTGAAGAGTAAATCCTAAGTTTTTAAGAGTAGATTCTATGTTTCGAAGAGTAAATTCTACTATTTGAAGAGAAAATTCTAAGTTTGAAGAGTAAATTCCAAGATTTGAAGAGTTAATTCGATATTTTGTTGAGTAAATTCTAATTTTTGAAGAGTAAATTCTATTTCGAAGAGTAAATTCCAAGATTTGAAGAGTAAATTCGATATTTTGAAGAGTAAATTCTAAGTTATGAAGAGAAAATTCTAAGTTTGAAGAGTAAATTCCAAGATTTGAAGAGTAAATTCGATATTTTGAAGAGTAAATTCGAAGTTTTGAAGAATAAATTCTATGTTTCGAAGAGTAAATTCTAATATTTGAAGAGAAAATTCTAAGTTTGAAGAGTAAATTCCAAGTTTTGAAGAGTGAATTCGATATTTTGAAGAGTAAATTCTAAGCTTTGAAGAGAAATATGTTTCGAAGAGTAAATTCTAAGATTTGAAGAGAAAATTCTAAGTTTGAAGAGTAAATTCCAGATTTGAAGAGTAAATTCGATATTTTGAAGAGTAAATTCTAAGTTTTGAAGAGTAAATTCTATGTTTCGAAGAGTAAATTCTATTATTTGAAGAGAAAATTCGATATTTTGAAGAGTAAATTCTAAGTTTTGAAGAGTAAATTCTATGTTTCGAAGAGTAAATTCTAATATTTGAAGAGAAAATTGTAATTTTGAACAGTAAATTCCAAGTTTTGAAGAGTAAATTCGATATTTTGAAGAGTAAATTCTAAGTTTTGAAGAGAAAATTCTAAGTTTGAAGAGTAAATTCCAAGATTTGAAGAGTAAATTCGATATTATGAAGAGTAAATTCTAAGTTTTGAAGAGTAAATTCGATATTTTGAAGAGTAAATTCTAAGTTTTGAAGAGAAAATTCTAAGTTTGAAGAGTAAATTCCAAGATTTGAAGAGTAAATTCGATATTATGAAGAGTAAATTCTAAGTTTTGAAGAGTAAATTCTATGTTTCGAAGAGTAAATTCGAATATTTGAAGGGAAAATTCTAAGTTTGAAGAGTAAATTCCAAGATTTGAAGAGTAAATTCGATATTTCGAAGAGTAAATTCCAGGTCTTGAAGAGTAAATTCGATATTTCGAAGATTAAATTCTAAGTTTTGAAGAGAAAATTCTAAGTTTGAAGAATAAATTCCAAGATTTGAAGAGTAAATTCGATATTTTGAAGAGTAAATTCTAAGTTTTGAGGAGTAAATTCTATGTTTCGAAGAGTAAATTCTAATATTTGAAGAGAAAATTCTAAGTTTGAAGAGTAAATTCCAAGATTTGAAGAGTAAATTCGATATTTTGAAGAGTAAATTCTAAGTTTTGAAGAGTAAATTCTATGTTTCGAAGAGTAAATTCCAATATTTGAAGAGAAAATTTTAAGTTTGAAGAGTAAATTCCAAGATTTGAAGAGTAAATTCGATATTTTGAAGAGTGAATTCTAAGTTTTGAAGAGAAAATTCTAAGTTTGAAGAGTAAATTCCAAGTTTTGAAGAGTAAATACGATATTTTGAAGAGTAAATTCTAAGTTTTGAAGAGTAAATTCTATGTTTCGAACAGTAAATTCTAATATTTGAAGAGAAAATTCTAAGTTTGAAGAATAAATTCCAAGATTTGAAGAGTAAATTCGATATTTTGAAGAGTAAATTCTAAGTTTTGAAGAGTAAATTCTATGTTTCGAAGAGTAAATTCTAATATTTGAAGAGAAAATTATAAGTTTGAAGAGTAAATCTCAAGATTTGAAGAGTAAATTCGATATTTTGAAGAGTAAATTCTAAGTTTTGAGCAGTAAATTCTATGTTTCGAAGAGTAAATTCTAATATTTGGAGAGAAAATTCTATGTTTGAAGAGTAAATTCCAAGATTTGAAGAGTAAATTCGATATTTTGAAGAGTAAATTCTACGTTTGGAGGAGTAAATTCTATGTTTCGAAGAGTAAATTCTAAGATTTGAAGAGAAAATTCTAAGTTTGAAGAGTAAATTCCAAGATTTGAAGAGTAAATTCGATATTTTGAAGAGTAAACTCCAAGTTTTGAAGAGTAAATTCTATGTTTCGAAGAGTAAATTCTAATATTTGAAGAGAAAATCTAAGTTTGAAGAGTAAATTCCAAGTTTTGAAGAGTAAATTCGATATTTTGAAGAGCAAATTCTAAGTTTTGAAGAGTAAATTATATGTTTCGAAGAGTAAATTCTAATATTTGAAGAGAAAATTCTAAGTTTGAAGAGTAAATTCCAAGATTTGAAGAGTAAATTCTGATATTTTGAAGAGTAAATTCTAAGTTTTGAGGAGTAAATTCTAAGTTTCGAAGAGTAAATTCTAATATTTGAAGAGAAAATTCTAAGTTTGAAGAGTAAATTCCAAAATTTGAAGAGTAAATTCGATATTTTGAACAGTAAATTCCAAGTTTTGAAGAGTAAATTCGATATTTTGAAGAGTAAATTCTAAGCTTTGAAGAGAAAATTCTAAGTTTGAAGAGTAAATTCCAAGATTTGAAGAGTAAATTCGATATTTTGAAGAGTAAATTCTAAGTTTTGAAGAGTAAATTCTAAGTTTCGAAGAGTAAATTCTAATATTTGAAGAGAAAATTTAAGTTTGAAGAGTAAATTCCAAGATTTGAAGAGTAAATTCGATATTTTGAAGAGTAAATTCTAAGTTTTGAAGAGTAAATTCTATGTTTCAAGAGTAAATTCTAATATTTGAAGAGAAAATTCTAAGTTTGAAGAGTAAATTCCAAGATTTGAAGAGTAAATTCGATATTTTGAAGAGTAAATTCTAAGTTTTGAAGAGTAAATTATATGTTTCGAAGAGTAAATTCTAATATTTGAAGAGAAAATTCTAAGTTTGAAGAGTAAATTCCTAGTTTTGAAGAGTAAATTCGATATTTTGGAGAGTAAATTCTAAGTTTTGAAGAGTAAATTCTATGTTTCGAAGAGTAAATTCTAATATTTGAAGAGAAAATTCTAAGTTTGAAGAGTAAATTCCAAGATTTGAAGAGTAAATTCGATATTTTGAAGAGTAAATTCTAAGTTTTGAAGAGAAAATTCTAAGTTTGAAGAGTAAATTCCAAGATTTGAAGAGTAAATTCGATATTTTGAAGAGTAAATTCTAAGTTTTGAAGAGTAAATTCTATGTTTCGAAGAGTAAATTCTAATATTTGAAGAGAGAATTCTAAGTTTGAAGAGTAAATTCCAAGATTTGAAGAGTAAATTCGATATTTTAAAGAGTCAATTCTAAGTTTTGAAGAGTAAATTCTATGTTTCGAAGAGTAAATTCTAATATTTGAAGAGAAAATTCTAAGTTTGAAGAGTAAATTCCAAGATTTGAAGAGTAAATTCGATATTTTGAAGAGTAAATTCTAAGTTTTGAAGAGTAAATTCTATGTTTCGAAGAGTAAATTCTAATATTTGAAGAGAAAATTCTAAGTTTGAAGAGTAAATTCCAAGATTTGAAGAGTAAATTCGATGTTTTGAAGAGTAAATTCTAAGTTTTGAAGAGTAAATTCTATGTTTCGAAGAGTAAATTCCCAGATTTGAAGAGAAAATTCTAAGTTTGAAGAGTAAATTCCAAGTTTTGAAGAGTAAATTCGATATTTTGAAGAGTAAATTCTAAGTTTTGAAGAGAAAATTCTAAGTTTGAAGAGTGAATTCCAAGATTTGAAGAGTAAATTCGATATTTTGAAGAATAAATTCTATGTTTTAAAGAGTAAATTATATATTTCGAAGAGTAAATTCTAATATTTGAAGAGAAAATTCTAAGTTTGAAGAGTAAATTTCAAGATTTGAAGAGTAAATTCGATATTTTGAAGAGTATATTCCAAGTTTTGAAGAGTAAATTCGATATTTCGAAGAGTAAATTTTAAATTTTAAGGTTCCTGACGCTGAGGACAATGTTCCCGACGCTGAAGACAAGGTTCCTGACGCTGAGGACAAGGTTCCTGACGGTGAGGACAAGGTTCCTGACGCTAAGGACAAGGTTCCTGACGCTGAGGACAAGGTTCCTGGCGCTGAAGACAAGGTTCCTGACTGTGAGCACAAGGTTCTTGACGGTATGGACAAGGTTCCTCACGTTGAGGACAAGGTTCCTTACGCTGAGGACAAGGCTCCTGACGCTGAGGACAAGGTGCCTGATGCTGACGACAAGGTTCCTGACGCTGAGGAGGTCCATGACTGTGAGGACAAAGTTCCCGACGGAGAAGACAAGGTTCCTGACGCTGAGGACAAGGTTCCTCACGCTGAAGGAAAGGTTTCTGTTGCTGAGGACAAGATTCCTGACGGTGAGGACAAAGTTCCTAACGCTGAGACAAGGTTCCTGACGCTGAGGACAAGGTTCTTGAGGCTGAGGACAAGGTTCCTAACGCTGAGGACAAGGTTCCTGACCCTGAGGACATGGTTCCTGAGGCTGAGGACAAGGTTCCTGACGCTGAGGACAAGGTTCCTGACGGTGAAGACAAGGTTCCTGATGGTATGGACAAGGTTCCTGACGGTGAGGACAAGGTTCTTGACGGTGAGGTCAAGGTTCCTGACACTGACGACAAGGTTCCTGACGCTGAGGACAAGGTTCCTGACGCTGAAGACAAGGTTCCTGACTGTGAGGAAAAGATTCCTGACGGTGAGGTCAAGGTTGCTTACACTGGGGACAAGGTTCCTGACGCTGAGGGCAAGGTTGCTGACGCTGAGGACAAGGTTTCTGACGCTGAGGACAAGGTTCCTGACGCTGAGGACAAGGTTCCTGACGCTGAGGACAAGGTTCCTGACAGTGAGGACAAGGTTGCTGACTGTGAGGAAAAGGTTCCTGATTGTGAGGACAAGGTTACTTACGCTGACGACAAGGTTCCTGACGCTAAGGAGAAGGTTCCTGACGCTGACGACAAGGTTCCTGACAGTTAGGACAAGGTTGCTAACGGTGACGAGAAGGTTCCTGACGGTGAGAACAAGGTTCCTGAAGGTAAGGACAAGGTTCCTGATGCTGAGGAGAAGGTTCCGAACGGTGAGCACAAGGTTCCTGACGCTGAGGAGGTTTCTAACGCTCTGGACAAGGTTCCAGACGCTGAGGACAAGGCTCCTGACGCTAAGAACAAGGTTCCTGACGGTGAGGACAAGGTTCCTGACGCTGAGGGCAAGGTATCTGACGCTGAGGACAATGTTTCTGACGCTGAGGACAAGATTCCTGATGCTGAGGACAAGGTTCCTGACTGTGAGGACAAGGTTCCTGACGGTGAGCACAACGTTCCTGACGGTGAGGACAAGCTTCCTGACGGTGAGGACAAGGTTCCGGATGCTGAGGACAAGGTTCCTGACGCTGAGGACAATGTTCCTGACGCTGAGGACAAGGTTCCTGACGCTGAGGACAAGGTTCCTGACGGTGAGGACAAGGTTCCTGACGCTGAGGGCAAGGTTCCTGACGCTGAGGACAAGGTTCCTGGCGCTGAGGGCAAGGTTCCTGACTGTGAGCACAAGGTTCTTGACGGTGAGGACAAGGTTCATCACGTTGAGGACAAGGTTCCTGACGCTGAGGACAAGGCTCCTGACGCTGAGGACAAGGTGCCTGATGCTGAGGACAAGGTTCCTGACGCTGAGGAGGTCCCTGACTGTGAGGACAAAGTTCCCGACGGAGAAGACAAGGTTCCTGACGCTGAGGACAAGGTTCCTGACGCTGACGGAAAGGTTTCTGTTGCTGAGGACAAGATTCCTGACGGTGAGGAAAAAGTTCCTAACGCTGAGACAAGGTTCCTGAGGCTGAGGACAAGGTTCCTGAGGCTGAGGACAAGGTTCCTAACGCTGAGGACAAGGTTCCTGACCCTGAGGACATGGTTCCTGAGGCTGAGGACAAGGTTCCTGACGCTGAGGACAAGGTTCCTGACGGTGAGGACAAGGTTCCTGACGCTGAGGACATGGTTCCTAACGCTTAGGACAAGGTGCCTAACGCTGAGAACAAGGTTCCTGATGCTGAGGACAAGGTTCCTGAGGCTGAAGACAAGGTTCCTAACGCTGAGCACAAGTTTCCTAACGCTGAGGACAAGGTCCTAACGCTGAGGACAAGGTTCCTGAGGCTGAGGACATGGTTCCTGAGGCTGAGGACATGGTTCCTGAGGCTGAGGACAAGGTTCCTGACGCTGAGGACAAGGTTCCTGACGGGGAGAACAAGGTTCCTGAGGCTGAGGACAAGGTTCCTAACGCTGAGGACAAGGTTGCTGACGCTGAGGACAAGGTTCCTGACGCTGAGGACAAGGTTCCTGACGCTGAGGACAATGTTCCTGATGCTGAGAACAAGGTTCCTGACTGTGAGGGCAAGGTTCCTGACGGTGAGGACAAGGTTCCTGAGAGTGAGGACAAGGTTCCTGACGGAGAGGACAAGGTTCCTGACGCCGAGGACAATGTTCCTGACGCTGAGGAGAAGGTTCCTGACGCTGAGGACAAGGTTCCTGACTGTGACGACAAGGTTCCTGACGCTAAGGAGAAGGTTCCTGACGCTGAGGACAAGGTTCCTGGCGCTGAGGACAAGGTTCCTGACGGTGAGGACTAGGTTCCTGACGGTGAGGACAAGGTTCCTGACGATGAGGACAAGGTTCCTGACGTTGAGGACAAGGTTCCTGAGGCTGAGAACAAGGTTCCTGATAGTGAGGACAAGGTTCCTGACGGTGAGGACAAGGTGACTGACTTTGAGGACAAGGTTCCTTACGCTGATGACAAGGTTCCTGACGCTGAGGGCAAGGTTCCTGACGCTGACGACAAGGTTCCTCACAGTGAGAACAGGGTTCCTGACGGTCAGGACAAGGTACTAGACGGTGAGGACAAGGTTCCTGACGCTGAGAACAAGGTTTCTGACGCTGGGGACAAGTTTCCTGAGGCTGAAGACAAGGTTCCTGGCGCTGAGGACAAGCTTCCTGGCGGTGAGGACAAGGTGCTGACACCGAGGACAAGGTTCCTGATGCTGAGAACAAGGTTGCGGAATCTGAGGAGAAGGTGGGTACTCTGAGGAGAAGGTTCCTAACGCTGAGGACAAGGTTCCTGACGGGGAGGACAAAGTTCCTGACGGTGAGGACAAGGATCCTGACGCTGAGGACAAGGTTGCTGACGCTGAGGACAAGGTTTCTGACGCTGAGGACAAGGTTCCTGACGCTGAGGACAAGGTTCCTGACGCTGAGGACAAGGTTCCTCACAGTGAGAACAGGGTTCCTGACGGTGAGGACAAGGTACTAGACGGTGAGGACAAGGTTCCTGACGCTGAGAACAAGGTTCCTGACGCTGAGGACAAGTTTCCTGAGGCTGAGGACAAGGTTCCTGGCGCTGAGGACAAGGTTCCTGGCGGTGAGGACAATGTGCTGACACCGAGGACAAGGTTCCTGATGCTGAGAACAAGGTTGCGGAATCTGAGAAGAAGGTTGCGAACGCTGAGGAGAAGGTC
Source organism: Paramuricea clavata (assembly GCA_902702795.2). Lineage (NCBI taxonomy): Eukaryota > Metazoa > Cnidaria > Anthozoa > Malacalcyonacea > Plexauridae > Paramuricea > Paramuricea clavata. Next base: position 17,174 of record CACRXK020004508.1, on the reverse strand, counting down.
CCTAACGCTGAGGACAAGGTTCCTGACGGGGAGGACAAAGTTCCTGACGGTGAGGACAAGGATCCAGACGCTGACGACAAGGTTCCTGACGCTGAGGACAAGGTTCCTGACGGTGAAGACAAGGTTCCTGATGGTGACGACAAGGTTCCTGATGCTGATGACAAGGTTCCTGACGCTGAGGACAAGGTTCCTGATGCTGAGGACAAGGTTCCTGACGGTGAGGACAAGGTATCTGACGGTGAGGATAAGGTTCCTGACGGTGAGGACAACGTTCCTGACGCTGAGGACGAGGTTCCTCACGCTAACGACATGGTTCCTGACAGTGAGGACAAGGTTCCTGACGGTGAGGACAAGGTATCTGACGGTGAGGATAAGGTTCCTGACGCTAAGGACAAGGGTCCTGACGCTGAGGACAAGGTTCCTGAAGCTGAGGACAAGCTTCCTGACAGTGAGGACAAGGTTACTGATTGTGAGGACAAGGTTCCTGACTGTGAGGACAAGGTTCCTTACGATGACGACAAGGTTCCTTACGCTGACGACAAGGTTCCTGACAGTGAGGACAAGGTTCCTGACGGTGAGGACAAGGTATCTGACGGTGAGGATAAGGTTCCTGATGGTGAGGACAAGGTTCCTGACGGTGAGGACAAGGTTCCTGACGCTGAGGAAAAGGTTTCTGTTGCTGAGGACAAGATTCCTGACGGTGAGGACAAGGTGCCTAACGCTGAGACAAGGTTCCTGTCGCTGAGGACAAGGTTCCTGAGGCTGAGGACAAGGTTGCTAACGCTGAGGACAAGGTTCCTAACGCTCAGGAGAAGGTTCGTAACGCTGAGGACAAGGTTCCTGACCCTGAGGACATGGTTCCTGAGGCTGAGGACAAGGTTCCTGACGCTGAGGCCAACGTTCCTGACGGTGAGGACAAGGTTCCTGACGCTGAGCACAAGGTTCCTAACGCTGAGGACAAGGTTCCTAACGCTGAGAACAAGGTTCCTGATGCTGAGGACAAGTTTCCTGAGGCTGAGGAGAAGGTTCCTGACTGTGAGGACTAGGTTTCTGACGGTGAGGACAAGGTTCCTCACGGTGAGGACAATGTTCCTGACGGTAAAGACAAGGTTCGTGACAGTGAGGACAAGGTTCCTGACGGTAAGGAAAAGGTTCCTGACGGTGAGGACTAGGTTCCTGACGGAGAGGACAAGGTTCCTGACGGTGAGGACAAGGTTCCTGACAATGAGGACAAGGTTCCTGACGCTGAGAACAAGATTCCTGATAGTGAGGACAAGGTTCCTGCCGTTGAGGACAAGGTTCCTGATGCTGAGGACAAGGCTCTTGACGCTGAGGACAAGGTTTCTGACCCTGAGGACATGGTTCCAGAAGGTGAGGACAAGGTTCCTGACGCTAAGGACAAGGTTCCTAACGCTGAGGACAAGGTTCCTGACGCTGAGGACAAGGTTTTTGACGCGGAGGACAAGGTTCCAGAAGGTAAGGACAAGTGTCCTGACGCTGAGGACAAGGTTCCTGACTCTGAGGACAAGGTTCCTGACAGTGAGGACAAGGTCCCTGACTGTGAGGACAAGGTGCCTGACTGTGAGGACAAGGTTCCTTACGCTGACGACAAGGTTCCTGACGCTGAGGACAAGGTTCCTTACGCTGACGACAAGGTTCCTGACAGTGAGGACAAGGTTCCTGACGGTGAGGACAAGGTACCTGACGGTGAGGACAAGGTTTCATGACGATGAGGACAAGGTTCCTGACGGTGAGGACAAGGTTCCTGACGGTGAGGACAAGGTTTCATGACGGTGAGGACAAGGTTCCGGACGGTGAGGACAAGGCTCCTGACGCTGAGGACAAGGTTCCTGACTGTGACGACAAGGTTCCTGACGGTGAGGACAAGGTTCCTGACGCTGAGGACAAGGTTCCTTACGCTAACGACAAGGTTCCTGACAGTGAGGACAAGGTTGCTGACGGTGAGGACAAGGTACCTGACGGTGAGGACAAGGTTACTGACGGTGAGGACAAGGTTCTGGACGGTGAGGACAACGTTCCTGACGCTGAGGACAAGGTTCCTGACTGTGAGGACAAGGTTCCTGACCGTGAGGACAAGGTTCCGGACGGTGAGGACAAGGGGCCTAACGCTGAGACAAGGTTCCTGACGCCCAGGACAAGGTTCCTGAGGCTGAGGACAAGGTTCCTAACGCTGAGGACAAGGTTCCTAACGCTGACGAGAAGGTTCGTAACGCCTAGGACAAGGTTCCTGACCCTGAGGAAATGGTTCCTGTGGCTGAGGACATGGTTCCTGAGGCTGAGGACAAGGTTCCTGACTCTGAGGACAAGGTTCCTGACGCTGAGGACAAGGTTCCTAACGCTGAGGACAAGGTTCCTACGCTGAGAACAGGGTTCCTGACGCTGAGGACAAGGTTCCTGAGGCTGAGGACAAGGTTCCTGACTGTGAGGACAAGATTGCTGACGCTGAGGAGGTTTCTAACGCTGAGGACAAGGTTTCAGGCGCTGAGAACAAGGCTCCTGACAGTGAGGACAAGGTTCCTGACGCTAAGGACAAAGTTCCTGCCTGTGAGGACAAGGTTCCTTACGCTGACGACAATGTTCCTGACGCTGAGGACAAGGTTCCTGACGCTGACGACAAGGTTCCTGACAGTGAGGACAAGGTTCCTGAAGGTGGAGACAAGGTTCCTGACGCTGACGACAAGGTTCCTGAAGCTGAGGACAAGGTTCCTGACTGTGAGGACAAGGTTCCTGACTGTGAGGACAAGTTTCCTGACTGTGAGGACAAGGTTCCTGACGCTGACCCTGACGGCAAGGTTCTTGACGCTGAGGACAAGGTTCCTGACGCTGAGGACAAGGTTCCTGACAGTGAGGACAAGGTTCCTGACGGTAAGAAAAAGGTTCCTGACGGTGAGGACAAGGTTTCTGACGGAGAGGACAAGGTTCCTGACGGTGAGGACAAGGTTTCTGACGCTGAGAACAAGGTTCCTGATAGTGAGGACAAGGTTCCTGACGGCGAGGACAAGGTTTCTGACGGTGAGGACAAGGTACCTGACGGTGGGGACAAGGTTCCTGACGATGAGGACAAGCTTCCTGACGGTGAGGACAAGGTTCTTGACTGTGAGAACAAGGTTCCTGACGGTGAGGACAAGGTTCTTGACTGTGAGAACAAGGTTCCTGACGGTGAGGACAAGGTTCCTGACGCTGAGGACAAGGTTCCTGACGCTGAGGACAAGGTTCCTGACGCTGAGGACCAGGTTGCTGATGCTGAGGACAAGGTTCCTGACGGTGAGGACAAGGTTCCTGACGGTGAGGACAAGGTTCCTGACGCTGAGGACAAGGTTCCTGAATGTGAGGTCTAGGTTCCTGACGGTGAGGACAAGGTTCCTGACTGTGAGGACAAGAGTCCTGACGCTGAGGAGGTTTCTATCGCTGAGGACTAGGTTCCAGGCGTTGAGGACAAGGTTCCTGACGCTGACGACAAGGTTCCTGACAGTGAGGACAAGGTTCCTGACGGTGAGGACAAGGTACCTGACGGTGGGGACAAGGTTCCTGACGATGAGGACAAGGTTCCTGACCGTGAGGACAAGGTTCTTGACTGTGAGGACAAGGTTCCTCACGGTGAGGACAAGGTTCCTGACGCTGAGGACAAAGTTCCTGACGCTGAGGACAAGGTTCCTGACGCTGAGGACCAGGTTCCTGATGCTGAAGACAAGGTTCCTGACGGTGAGGACAAGGTTCCTGACGGTGAGGAGAAGGTTCCTGGCGCTGAGGACAAGGATCCTGACTGTGAGGACAAGGTTCCTGATGGTGAGGACAAGGTTCCTGACGGTGGAGACAAGGTTCCTGACGCTGACGACAAGGTTCCTGACGCTGAGGACAAGGTTCCTGACTGTGAGGACAAGGTTCCTGACTGTGACGACAAGCTTCCTGACTGTGAGGACAAGGTTCCTGACGCTGACGCTGACGACAAGGTTCTTCACGCTGAGGACAAGGTTACTGACGCTGAGGACAAGGTTCCTGACAGTGAGTACAAGGTTCCTGAGGTAAGAAAAAGGTTCCTGACGGTGATGACAAGGTTCCTGACGGAGAGGACAAGGTTCCTGACGGTGAGGACAATGTTCCTGACGCTGAGAACAAGGTTCCTGATAGTGAGGACAAGGTTCCTGACGGCGAGAACAAGGTTTCTGAGGGTGAGGACAAGGTTCCTGACGCTGAGGACAAGGTTTCTGACGCTGAGGACAAGGTTCCAGACGGTGAGGACAAGGTTCCTGACGCTAAGGACAAGGTACATGACGCTGAGGACAAGGTTCCTGACGCTGAGGACAAGGTTCCTGACGCTGAGGACCAGGTTCCTGATGCTGAAGACAAGGTTCCTGACGATGAGGACAAGGTTCCTGACGGTGAGGACAAGGTTCCTGGCGCTGAGGAGAAGGATCCTGACTGTGAGGACAATGTTCTTGATGGTGAGGACAAGGTTCCTGACGGTGGAGACAAGGTTCCTGACGCTGACGACAAGGTTCCTGACGCTGAGGACAATGTTCCTGACTGTGAGGACAAGGTTCCTGACTGTGAGAACAAGCTTCCTGACAGTGAGGACAAGGTTCCTGACGGTGAGGACAAGGTACCTGACGGTGGGGACAAGGTTCCTGACGATGAGGACAAGGTTCCTGACCGTGAGGACAAGGTTCTTGACTGTGAGGACAAGGTTCCTCACGGTGAGGACAAGGTTCCTGACGCTGAGGACAAGGTTCCTGACGCTGAGGACAAGGTTCCTGACGCTGAGGACCAGGTTCCTGATGCTGAAGACAAGGTTCCTGACGGTGAGGACAAGGTTCCTGACGGTGAGGACAAGGTTTCTGATGGTGAGGACAAGGTTCCTGACTGTGGAGACAAGGTTCCTGACGCTGACGACAAGGTTCCTGACGCTGAGGACAAGGTTCCTGGCGCTGAGGACAAGGTTCCCGACTGTGAGGACAAGGTTCCAGACGGTGAGGACAAGGTTCCTGACGCTGAGGACAAGGTTCCTGACGCTGAGGACACAACCTCGTACCCAATGCTTCTGCGCTTATTGCTCTCAGAAGCCCTGGGATAATCCAACTGAGAACGTGATTTGATTGGTCAATGCGAATACAATGAAAGTACTGGAAGTTATTCATTAACCGGGTGATATTTTGGCAACATGGCTTCTATCTCAAGTAGTGTATACAAAAGTTAAATGCTGGTTTTTGCATGAAAATACTTTTTTAAATCAAATTCTGGGCTATTTTGAAAAGAGCAAAAAAAGAAATGGACATTTTTATTTGTAAATAAGCAAGAATGGCGAACAGAGTAAAAAAATTAACATAATAAAGCGAAACATTGCTCGTTCGAAAACTGAAATTTCAAGTATAAATCTACAACTTCAACCACGATATTCAATGTAAATATTACATAATAAAGTTTTTAATACCTTTTTTACCTTTATTTGATAAATTGTGTGTTCTATATTATTGCATTTTGTATTGGAATAGGATAAATTATGAATTATACACAAATATTTAAATTTACAAATTATTCCCAACTTGAGGATGCTGGGTGCACTGGCTCAGAGTTTGTATTAGTGCCTATTTATTATTGAGTTATTACTGCCTCTAAATCTCTAGATCTAATGTAGAAACCTTGTAATCTGTTACTTAATACCATAAAGAAACTGTTGATAGCACATATATTAAATGACTATTAATCAAAATGAACTAAATTTTCGACCATTATATAGCATATTTCCCCCAATATTAAGGGAATAATTTCTCCTATTTATTTTTATAATAAGCCAATATTGCCCAACTGTGAAGTAAATATTGCCCGACTGGCCTAGTCTGCCCAACATTTGAGCCCAGCCCTGTACGCCTATGACCAGGCCTACAGGTGGACCCACAACCTGATCGGGCACAATTTTATTTTTCTCCAAAATTTCCCCTCCCGATGTACAAGGATTGACAATTTGACAGTTTGATTAGATTTGGAAAAAAAACCACAGTTATATTGGGTCATTCCAGAAAACACTCATACCACTCCCACAGAGGAAATTGAAAGTTAATCCCTCCTACCCCTTTGGATGTCCTAATATATTTACTATTATCAGAAAAATTTCCCCCCCCCCCTCCCCTTCTGAACGGCAGAAATTTCCTCTGTGGGGGGAGTGTGGATATTTTCTGGAACAACCTATTAGAGAAATGCTTTTGCACAAATTTTCTCACAATTTTCTTGCATGTCAGAACACTGTTCTAAGTTGCAACTAAAATTCAGAGGTCTGAAAGGCTCAAGTCAATTCCAGTGGTGTAACCAGAGGGGGGGGGGGTGGGGGGTATCAAAATATTTTAAATGTTCTGAACTTGTTTGTAATTAATTAGAGTTGAACATGTGTTAACTGCAAGGTTATTTCAAATCACCAAAACACATTAAAATAGCCCCCCAAAATGGCACTTTATTAACTATAATTTAAAAAGTCTACATTGTACTATATTATACATGGATAGCTTGGGAGTCCAAATATATTTTTACATACTAACAAACTTTATTCAAACTAGTGCAGGCCCCTCCTGGGGATTTCAGTCCCCCTTGAAGGCCTTAATTAGAAATTCTGGCTACATCACTGCTCAATTCCATTGCCAATGATGGTGTTAGCATGATTAGACAGAGTAGGTTAACAAACTAGTGTGTATTATGAGATAATCCATTGAACACCAATGATCTATCCCAACATCTATCCAGCAAAGTTTTTTTGGGGGGTGCTAACCAATGGCGAAACGAGAGCCAAAGGCGCGAGATTTCTAGGGTGGTCTGGGGGCATACTACCACGGAAAATTTTTAAAATTTGGGTCTCTGAAATGCATTTCCAGCATTCTGAGAAAACATTCTGGAAAATTTTTAGATTCTCAAAACATTTAAAAATTCAGAAATTTAATATTGGCTATTCCACTATTGTCAACTAGTGATATGCAACTGAATTCCTTAACATAAGTTGGTTAGAATTAGGATAAGCATCATTTTTGCACCCCCCCCCCCATGCACCCCTGTTGACCAGAGCCTGGGGGGGGGTGCACACCAGAGTAAAATAAAAAGTAAGACACAATGTATAACTTAATAGGTAAGGTTAATGGCCAGAACTAAATGATAAACAATATTTTATAATAAACCCAAATTAGTTCAGCACCATTGGTTCTTATAACACTGTTCATTCCAATACTAGAACATCAGCAATTAACAAAAGTTGGAGTTTCATCCGATAACATGTATGCTTCTAACCATGCTGTCCATGTCCTTTTTAATTTTCAACATTGATTCCCAAAGCCATTATTCTCAAGATTTGCTAAAAAGGTTTTCCAAATATTAAAGTACAGAATTATATTACATCACTCATCACTGTTCATTTTACATTCTTCAAGTAGATGCATGTTTACAGGACAGTATATCTTGTGCATTTATAATTAAATCTTGCAATATCTTGTTCAAAACCATCAAATCCAAGATAATCGGCAGCCAGCCACGTTACCAGTAAGATTTCTAGTCTGTTAATTTTGAAATGACCAATGTTGTACTCGAATATAAATATTTATACTTTAATTATTGAATAGCCCCTGTATATCGCTGACAAGGTATGCTGTTGTCGCGATATAAGATGTTCTTTTGCTTGCCAAAGCGCTAATTTTACGCATAATTGTATCTCTAAATTGATCATTCCTGACTGTTAAGGAACTTCAAGATTAAGGCGCGATGTGGGCGCAGCGACCGCGAAACGTGAATACGCAATAATTAACATAAATTGCGCGTAAGCATGATGTAGATACAGCACGTTTCAACGTTAAAATGGGATGAAAATATGACACACCTTAGACGTGACTAAGGGAAGGAACTTTATGTGGTTAAACATGACGTATGAACAGAAAAATAGTTTCCTAGTTTTAGAGTATAAATATGAGTGTAAAAATATTATATTGTAATGGTATTGGGTGATTGGAAAGTGTGAGTATTAGAGTGTATTAGTATGAAATGTATGTAGAATGGTTAGTTTGATTGATTGTAAAAGATTGTTTGAATAAAGGAAAATTGGAAAAAAGGAAATACAGTCCCAGTGGTTTGTTGACTGAACCAGCGAGCGGAAATTTCTTATAGTTTAACCAAACTTGTGCGAAGAAATTACAACAACTGGTCCTTCGTGCCGGATAGATTGATTGAGAATACTGAGTGAATTGAACGATTTGTTGAATTGAGAACTATGTCGGAATTAGGTACGAAAAAGAAGATGAGAGGTGGGCATCGAGGCCACGCGGCGAAGTTAATAAGCGGTGCTCGTGAGTTAGTGGAGACCTATGACGGGCAACGGAAAAGTGCGGTAGAGCAGGCGAAAGTTGGTCTCGAAGAAAAATTAGAAACATTGAGAGTATTAGATACGGCGATACAAGACATGATTTGCGCGAGTGAAGCTACATACGAAGCGTTTCTGGAAGAGATAGAAAGCTCTGCGAAAGTACGGGCAGAGATGCAAGAAGCGATCATATTGATCAACGGGGCCCTCACGACGACAGGAGAACAAACCTTGGCTACGGAGCCAAGCAGCAGTAGCTCGAATGCGATGGCGGATCTAGAGAACGGCGGATCGTCGAGCCACGCAAGACTACCTAAGCTGGAAGTGAGAAAATTCGACGGAAAGATCCATGAATGGCAAGAGTTTTGGGATAGCTTCAAAAGTGCTATCCATAACAATACGCGGTTATCTGACGTAGATAAGTTTTCATACCTACGTGGGTTGATTGAGGGACCGGCGAAAGCTACGATTGCGGGATTTTCCCTGACGGCGGAGAATTACGCCGCGGCTGTAGAGCTGTTGGAACGGAGATTTGGCAAGAAAGTTGCTATAGAACGGGCTCATGTGAGCCAATTGTTGAAAGTGCCACCAGTGTACGGCGAAAAGGATGTGCGTGGACTCAGAATATTGCACGACACGGTGGAGACCCATTATCGTGGATTGTGCGCGTTAAAGGTCGACGAAAATACATACTCTGGTATTGTGGTACCAACGTTATTGGAGAAGATTCCAGATTCGGTGAGACTTACTATCACTAGAGGGGAAGAATACCTTAAATGGAGTATAAAAGAATTATTGCAAGCACTGTTAACCGAGGTGGAATTACGGGAAGACTATAGACTGACGCCACAAGTGAAACCTCCTGCTGGAAATGGAAGGAGAATGTACAACGCGAGTGCACTACAAGTGAATCTGGATTCTGGTCGGGATAAAGATCGATGTGCGTTCTGTATGGGGAAGCATCGCCATGAAGATTGTGCCAGAGTGAAAGATATGAGAGAACGAAGGAACTTGATACGTAAGTTTGCTCGATGCTATAAATGTTTAGAGAAAGGACATTGTGCACGTGACTGTAAAGTAGTTGTTCAATGTAAAAACTGTAAGGGGGGTCACCATAGTGCTTTATGCGAAACTGAAGTAAGCAGTGCATCAGGGGAGGAGGGTGCGCAAGTAGGGAATGAGGCGAGCACCCATATAGTTAATGTACCTGCCAGCATGTTAGTTGGGGGCAGCAGTAGGATCGCGCTCCAAACAGCCCAAGCGCTAATTAAGGGTAGTAATAGTAGTAATAGAGTAAGAGTAATGTTTGACTCTGGGAGTCATAAATCGTTCGTAACTGCGGACGTAGCACGCGCGCATAATTTAAAATTGCTTAGGAAGGAGTGGCTTAGCATAAGTACGTTTGGTCGGAAAACCACTGAATCGGGATTGCGTGATGTAGTTCTTATCGACCTGATTCCTGTAAGCGGTGGTGGGAATCTGACACTCGAGGCTTATGTCGTGCCGGAGATTTCACGAATAAGCAACGAGCACGTTGAAGTCGTTAAGAAAGACTTTTCGCATTTGCGTAACCTTTGGTTTTCAGACGTATTCCGGACCAAAGAGGAGCTTGAAATTGATTTGTTGATCGGTTCAGATTATATTTGGAAGTTTCAGAGGGGCCGAACCATACGGTGGGAGCCTGAGGAGCCGGTTGCAATTGAAACTGAGTTGGGATACGTTTTGAGTGGTCCTCTTAAACCATGTGAAGGGAGAGGCAGACAGGATTATTCAGTTCATTTCCTTTCCCAGCAAAGAGTAGACACAGATAGTGTTAGTTTAGAGAGTGAAGTGAGAAGACTGTGGGATTTAGATTCGATTGGTATTAGAGTAAATGATGAGGTGCATGAAACGTTTGAAAATGAAGTAAGTTTTAAAGATGGCAAGTATTCGGTAAAGTTGCCATGGAAGCAGGGTCATGAACCCTTGCCCAGTAATTACGTAAACAGTTTAGCTCGCATGCAAAACCAATTAAGGAAATTGCGCAAAGATCCGGAAGTGTTGGCAGATTATGACGCGATAATTAAGGATCAGTTAAAGACTGGAGTAATAGAACCGGTTGCAGCGCTGGAAAAGCCAAGCGATAAGTTGCACTATTTGCCGCATCAAGCAGTAATTAGGAAAGAGGCCGAGACCACTAAGATAAGAATTGTGTATGATGCGTCAGCAAAGGAGTCTAAGAACGGAACGTCCTTGAATAATTGTTTGCACACAGGACCATCATTGAATCCACTGTTGTTTGATATACTTGTTAGGTTTCGAGAAAATAAGGTTGCGCTCGTAGGAGATATTGAGAAAGCGTTTCTTAATATTGAAGTCGATCCAGGCGATCGAGATTGTTTAAGATTTTTGTGGGTAGATGACTATAAGAAGGAAAGTGCCGAAACTATTGTTTATCGTTTTTGTCGTGTAGTATTTGGGTTAAATGCGTCACCGTTTTTATTGAATGCCACAATTAGACATCATTTAAATAAGTTTGTTTCGACCGATCCATGTTTCGTAAGGAAAATGCTAGAAGGATTTTACGTGGATGATTTAGTATCAGGCGGAAACACAAGCGAAGATGCATTTGAGTTATATAATAAGGCTAGATCTCGAATGGAAAGCGGAGGTTTTCGATTGCGTAAGTGGAAAACAAATGATCCGACATTAAGACAGAAAATTTGTGAGTCTGAGAAGGATGTGCCACAACAAGTAATTAGGGGTTTGGAAGAAGACGAAACGTATGCAAAATCAAAATTGGTTCCTCAAAGTGGAACAAAGGGTGAAAAAGTTTTAGGATTGGCATGGAATTTACAGAATGACACAATACGTTTCAATTTTGAACACATTGCACGTAAGAAAGAAAGCTCGGAACCGACCAAAAGAAGCTTGTTGAGTTTATTAAGTAGCTTGTTTGATCCGTTAGGTTTAATCAGTGGAATTATTGTAAGCATGAAAATACTGTTTCAAGATGTCTGTAAGAGTAAGTTAGGATGGGACGACACATTTGGCAATGACATGAAAAAGCGATTAGATAAGTGGATTAAAGATTTAGTTGCAACACGAGAGATATACGTTGACAGATGTTTATATGATGCAAATGTAGGAAATATTTCTGAATGTTATTTACATGGCTTTGGCGACGCGTCCAAGAATGCGTATTGCGCTGTAGTGTATTTGGTTTATCGTACGGGAGGCGGAGAGACGCACGCAAAATTGATAGCAAGTAAGACTAGGATAGCACCTTTGAAAGAATTGTCGATTCCGCGCTTGGAATTAATGTCAGCTAGGATACTTGCACAGCTTGTAAACACTATTCGCAGCGCGCTAAGTTCACAGCTAAAATTAGATGGCGTTCGATACTGGCTAGATAGCAAAACAGCTCTGTGTTGGATAAGGAACCAACGAGAATGGAAGCAATTTGTAAAACATAGGGTTAATGAGATTTTACAATTGACAAATAAGGATGAGTGGTCGTATGTTTCAACGCATGAAAATCCTGCGGATATAGGAAGTAGGGGGGTTCTAGCCTCACAGTTAAAGGGTAATCAGTTATGGTGGAACGGACCGACATGGTTATCAGAGCAACCAAGTAATTGGCCATCATATTTTGAAATTAGTAAAACGCCAGAGAGTTTTCTTGAAGAGAAGAAGTTCGCAACAATTTTGTCTGTTAAGAAAGACCAAGTAAGCAGTTTAAAGGCTGTAATTGATATAGAACGTTACAGCAGTCTAATGAGACTTCTGAAGGTTACAGCATGGGTAAGACGAGCAGTTAACAATTTCAGAAAACTTTTGAATAAAAATGAATGTGTAACGACTAATTTGACAGCGGAAGAAATTAATAGAGCCGAAATAGAATGGGTAAAAGCGACCCAGTGTGAATTAAAGGAACAAGATAATTATAAGCAGTTGGTTCGAAAACTAGGATTAGTTGAAGAAGACGGAGTTTTAAGATGTACAGGTAGACTTGGCAATTCAGATTTGGAATTAGATGCCCAGAAACCGATTTTGTTGCCAAAAGAGCATAAGTTTACTCGTTCGGTAATAGAAGCATGCCACCAGAAAGTACACCACTGCGGTGTTAGATCAACGTTAGCGGAATTAAGGTCAATATTTTGGGTGCCGAAGGGCAGACAGATTGTCAAAAAGATTTTGAATCAATGTGTTACTTGCAAAAGACTGATAGGCAAGTCATATAAAGAGCCAGCAACAGCAGCACTACCAGAGTTTCGGGTGACTAAAGCGCCACCATTTTCCAGAGTAGGAATAGATTTTGCAGGACCGCTATATGCAAAGGATGCTTCTGGTGAGATGAAAAAGGTATATATCGCATTGTTTTCTTGCTGCGTCACCAGAGCAGTCCACCTAGAATTAGTAGATGAAATGTCGGCAGAAGCGTTTAAGCGTTGCTTGCGGAAATTTACAGCGCGGCGGGGAATGCCTAAGCTAATAGTTTCAGATAATGCGAAAACCTTTCAAGCAACAGAAAAGGATTTGAATAAGTTATTTGATCATCCAGAAATAAAGTCATACTTTAATAATATGAGAATAGAATGGAAGTTCAATTTAGAAAGAGCACCCTGGTGGGGTGGCTTCTTTGAGAGAATGGTAGGCTGTGTGAAGCAGTGTTTAAGAAAGACATTAGGTAGAGCTAGATTGAAAAGAGATGAGTTAGAAACAGTGTTAGTAGAAGTAGAGTGTACGCTTAATTCTAGACCGTTGACGTACGAGTATGATGAAGTGGGAGAAGAGGTGTTAACTCCATCTCATTTGATTTTCGGTAGGAGAATAAATTCATTACCTGATGTGGTAGACGAGCGAGAGGAAGCTATAGGTGAACGCGAGTGTACAGCAAGATTTAGGTATCTCAGTAATAGATTAGAACACTTTTGGAACAGGTGGAGGAAAGAGTACTTGATAGGACTTAGAGAAGCTCATAGGGACAAAGGTGATGGATCAGCCATTGCTCCAAAGGTAGGTGATGTTGTAATAGTTCAGGACGACGATAGAAAGAGAGGCGAATGGAAGATGGCAGTTGTAGTTGAGTTAGTTAAAGGAAGAGATTGCGTAGTGAGAGGAGCAAAAGTAAAAGTGGTTTCTAGTGGACGACCCGTGTACCTACCAGACCAGTTCAAAAATTGTACCCCTTAGAGATAAAAAGTCAGAGGGAAGAGGGGTGGGTAGGTACTGCGCCGGCAAAAAGTAATAGCGCAGAAACCAACAAATCAAAAAGAAGTACTCCTCCAAGGAAGGCAGCGCTTGATTCGAAATGCAAATCTAGGTTAATGCTTGACTCATAGCGAGTCAAGCGGGGGGAGTGTGTTAAGGAACTTCAAGATTAAGGCGCGATGTGGGCGCAGCGACCGCGAAACGTGAATACGCAATAATTAACATAAATTGCGCGTAAGCATGATGTAGATACAGCACGTTTCAAAGTTAAAATGGGATGAAAATATGACACACCTTAGACGTGACTAAGGGAAGGAACTTTATGTGGTTAAACATGACTTATGAACAGAAAAATAGTTTTCTAGTTTTAGAGTATAAATATGAGTGTAAAAATATTATATTGTAATGGTATTGGGTGATTGGAAAGTGTGAGTATTAGAGTGTATTAGTATGAAATGTATGTAGAATGGTTAGTTTGATTGATTGTAAAAGATTGTTTGAATAAAGGAAAATTGGAAAAAAGGAAATACAGTCCCAGTGGTTTGTTGACTGAACCAGCGAGCGGAAATTTCTTATAGTTTAACCAAACTTGTGCGAAGAAATTACAACACTGACTTTAAATTCCAAAAGCCACCCGAGAAGCAGTTTAAGACGTCTTTACAAGTCCAAATATATCATAAATTGCAACAAATAATCCATTCTCACTCCTTGCGTAAAAATATGCCCAGTCAGC
>CACRXK020004507.1:0-31412 GCA_902702795.2 Paramuricea clavata | reverse complement strand
CACCAAAGTCAAGAGAAATCCCTCAGAAAGAAAGATTCTAGCATCCTGGAAGCCTACAGTAAAATATTCAAGGAGAATTCAATTATTCAATTACTATGAGAAAAAAGGCTACATTCAGAAAGTACCCAAGTCCGAAGTAGAACAGCAGTGGTTCCTCTCACATTTTCCGGTTATTAAGCCAAGCAAAGATAGGACTAAAGTTCGTGTTGTCTTCGACGAGGCAATGAAGCATGACGGAAAGAGCTTAAATGACAACATACGGCCAGTTTGGGTCTGGCAGGTTTTCGGATGCGGAAATGGTCGTCGAACGAGCCATCAGTTGTCGCAAGCATCCCCGAGAGTGACCGGTTATCTGCTGTTGAAATTAACAAAGAAGAGCCGTCTAAAACCAAGACTCTGGGTGTCTTGTGGGATCCTGAAAGAGATGTATTTACCTTCAGAGTGGAACCTCCTGATGCGAATAAAACCCCTACGAAACGTAATGTACTGAGCGCCATAGCTGCTGTATATGACCCCCTTCAGTTTCTCTCGCCATTCCTTGTTCGGGCTAAAATTTTCATGCAGGAGATTTGGAGAGCAGGGTTGGATTGGGATGACAAACCTTCCAAGTGATCTAGCAACTAAGTGGAAGAACTGTGCTACAGAACTTTCGCAGTTATCGCATGTCGCCATACCACGCTGCTTACGCCTCGCAAACCCGAATAAAATGGAACTACACCTGTTCTCGGATGTCTCTAAAGACGCCTACACATCAGTCGCTTATTTGGTGTGCCAATATGAAGACGATAGCCCCAGGGGCGGATCCAGCTCCTGAGCTGACTGATGCATACATAAGACCTCGCATTTGTAGGCGGGTCCGGGGGTATCCCCCCGGGAAATTTTGGAATCTAGGACCTCGGAAATGCGATTTCCTGCGTTCTGAGCGAACTCTTTTGTTGCAATTCCTATATCAGAATCACAAAAATTTTGCTGCATTTTTGGAAAAACACGCAAAAAAAACATAATTTCTCCACATAAGAAAAAAAATTCTGTTTGTACAAGTGTAATAACAGCAGTGGCAATAAGTCTCTATTAAAAAATAGTCACGTACTGTGCTTCTTGTAGCTTTAACTTTTCCATTGAAAAACATTTCGGCAGAAAATCAACAAAGGTGTATACAGTGTGCTCCACTAGTTGCATTGCTGGACTCAGAAGACAGTGTTATTATGTTGTTTATGAACCACCTTCCCCTATTAATTTCCAATGTTCCATGAGTAAAATCTTCTAGCATTAGAATTTAAAGTAAAATAACATATGGTGCATAAAGATTAAAGGTATTTTGTGCTTTACTGGGTAAATATATGCAACTCTGTCTGATGCTGCTAATCTTACTCTGCATGGACAGTGTGGTTGGCATCAGCTGGTCAATTTCATTTGCCCCTAGGCTAGCTGCCTTTTAGATGAACTGCATGGTGAATAGCCCACACTCTGAATACTATGAATATTGCCTTGTGGCGAGGAAACCAGTAAACTAACACACAACAAACACTGGGTTTAAAATTATATAAATAAATAACTAGGTACACACACGTTTTAAATCAATAGAGACTGTGTGTAAATTAATTTAATGAAGCTATCTTAATTGGAAATTGTTTGTTAAATAAACCAATACCAAACTGTACAATGATAAACATGACATAATTTAATCATATGTCTTCTATCTGTCCCCTTTTGCCTGCCTTTCAACTAATATTAATACAGTACTCCTTTAAGAAAGGCTGCACAGTAGTATTGATGAATATTTAATTTTCCCTATATTATTATCTTGTCAAATATATCCATACACTTATCAATGGTAATCGTAATCTTCAGGGTGGCATGCTGGCTATCCAAAACATAATACTGGGATAATTAGGATTACAAATATATAATTTAATTAAATATATTTTCCAAACTATCCCACTTTTGTGAGCAAATTTCATAATTATAACCTGTATACACCAGTTACAGTATATACAGTATTTATACCGTCCATCATTTTATCATCGATTCTAAGATTAAATCTGTCAGGAGAATGTCATATGATATATACAGCTTATATCAAATTATATTTGCACAGTCAAAGCATATAAACACTCAACTATGGTAGGCGAGCAAACCCAGGTAATCATCTTTGTTTGCAAAATATCCAGCTAGTGTATAGTAATTTCCCAATAACTCAGGCAATGCAAAGAAAGACCCCGTCACAAGGCATGCCAGCTCATTTCCATATAAAATGAAAATGAAATAGGAGGTATCTCCTATTTCATTTTCATTTTATATGGAAATATCAGTGGTATCACTGGAAGTTGCAACTTGAAACAATTACCTTTCATGTAAACTCCCCCTTAGTCTTCTAACCAATGTTGCATTAATTACTATTAGAAATCTCATTAACCTGCAATTATGCTCTGTAATTACATACAGAGACTGATGCAAGTCTTGATCCATTCAGAGTTACTTTCCACCCACACTATAATTTTATTTTTGGTATCCAATCAAAATGCATATGTGCCAGAAGAAATGTCAATTTCACATAATAACAACAAGCTAAATATAGTTGCAATCACTAAATATATCATTATTTAATTATAGCATTAACCAATGGACCTTTCACCTTTTGACTAAAATTTAGATTTCAACAAGTCTAGACAAAAATTTTATCACGGCTTGAAAGAGCATCACAAAATTAGTAATATTCCGAAGTTTCGTTGCGAAATGTTGTAAAATGCGGATAATATAGCCTTGCGAAGTTTGCAATTTTCAGTCATTTTGTATTACAAACGGGAAAAACATACCCTTTTTCCGAAGGAGGTATGTATTTCCCCACCAAAGCGATGACGATTCCCAGACAGGAGCTTATGGGTGCCATTCTCTCAAGCCGTTTAGCTCAAAGTCTTCTGAAAGTCCTGACTGTCGATCGAGTGATCTTTTGGACTGACTCCGAGAATGTGTGGTATTGGGTACGAAACCACAGCCGGCAGTTTAAACGCTTCGTAGCCAACCGTATCGCAGAAGTTCAACGGACGACGAGTCCCGAGCAATGGAAGCATGCACCTGGGATACAGAATCCAGCAGATCTAGCGACCCGAAGACAATCTGCTATGGAACTAGCCAAAAGCACATTTTGGTTGGAAAGACCATCGTTCTTGAAAGATTTCGAGATCTCGGGGCCATCAGCGCCTTCCGTTAGAGAGGAGATGAAAGTTGAAGATATTGAAAAGACAGTGGCACAGACGTACATGGTCCAGGCGCGCGTTGACCTGGGCGTTGATCCAAACTATTTTTCTACCTTCCGTCGCCTTTGTTGTGTGACTGGATGGGTTCAACGATTCGTTACAAACTGCAGACTTGCATGGGAATTACGAAAACGAGACAGAACGCTTTGTTCAACTGAAATACTTGATGTGGAAAAGTGATGGATCAAACAAGCGCAAGGAGAAGCTTTCCCGAAAGGAGAGCGAGAAGGATGTTTACTGCGACTTAGTCCAAAGAACGGTGACGATGGTCTACTGAGGATGGACGGACGTTTGAGACTTGCGAATGAACTATCCTACAACACAAGACACCCCATTTTATTGCCAAAGGAACACGTGGTGACCCAACTCATCATCAAGGATGCACATGAAGAACTCGGACATGGTTCCGGAGTTGAGCAGGTTCTAACACTGCTACGAAGTCGTTTTTGGATCGTAAAAGGAAGACACGCGGTAAGGAATATCGTTGTGTCATGTGCGCAATGTCGACGACGTTTTTCTTTAAAAACAGCAGAGCAGAAGATGGCACCGCTGCCCAGACCGCGACTTCAATCGTTACGAGCTTTCGAAAGAGTTGGAGTGTATTATAGAGGCCCATTTCTAACGAAGCAAGGACGAGGCAAAACCAAAGCAAAGAGATACCTATGCCTATTTACTTGTCTAGCGACAAGGGCTGTTCACCTTGAGATGTCATACTCATTAGACACGGTTTCCTTCATCAATGCCTTTACGCGAATGGTATCGAGGAGGGGGACGCCCGTATATGTTGTATCGGACAATGGGACCAATTTCGTGGGCGCAGAGCTAGCCTGCTCACAGACGTTGTAGTTCTTACGCCAAGCGACGAAATACTACCGTCTGCTTACCCGAGCTGCATATTCAATTCCCTTTGTTTTAGCCATTCTTCTGGCAGTGTTCAAAAAAGTTAGAGCCAATTGCAAGCCACCTTATTGAAAGATTAGCTACTGGGGAAAGCCCTTGCACATGTATTGGAATATATTGTTTGGGTTGAAACTTGAAATTTGTTTACTTGCGTGGATAGATTTGGAAACTATAGCGTTGAACTTCACGATGTTGACGTAGAATAATATTGTGATCATCTTCTCGCATGTTCAGCAAACAATAGGTGTATATAAAGTGCTCAAGAAATGCAGTAGGCGAAATTTAAATTTTTGTTAACAATGACAAACAAGGATATGTCCAAATGTTGCTCTTGATACTTCCTATATGCCATGACTTCGACGAAAACTTCTAAAAGATTAAGCTCTCATTGTCATGTAGAAAAGTGTAGCCAAGTTAGTGTATAAACGTTTCGAAGTTTGGGCGAATTGGAAAATTCATCACGGCGCAATTTTAATAGAAGTTTCTCGGGCTTGTGTTGTGTTTACAGTTTACATTCAGAAGTGGTTGCTCAAACAGCAAATTAGTTTACTTTGAAGCTAATATTTCGCTTTCTAAGCCACAGTATTATATAAAATTTTCCGTCTTCCGAGTTCTGTTGTTTTATAAAGATAAACCATTAAAATTTCAGCGAAATATATTCGGCATTTGATGCTGTCTGGCTAAGATTCATACAGTATAAATATGCCAATCCTGTCCGCGTTTAAAATATAACCGAACATCTTTAATATCCAAATCTGATCATTAATGGTGCATTTTATTACCTGGACAAGTGTCAGTATCTTTAAATTCAAGTTATGTGCAATTTTGATCAAAATTCCTCCAACGACGGCTTTCAAAATATATATTTATATTTATTCCGCTCGTAAATCAACTGACGTCACTTTCCAGAATTTGGAAGGTAAAATCTGATTGGTCGACGTAGCGGAATTCAGTTTGGCGCTTGGGTAAGCAGACGGTAGTATTTCGTCGCTTGGCGTAAGAACTACAACGTCTGTGAGCAGGCTAGCGCAGAGCGGGAGATGGAGGGCCGTAGCGAAGGGGGTATTGGGGGGGTAACCTAACTCTTTAGAATTAACATATTCGGAAAATCAGGTTGGTCGTTCAGAAAATTACGGCAGTAATAGTATAATAAAATTTTCGTTGTTTAATTAAACAGAGAAAATATTATAAAATTGTATCGTCAGTATCATAAACTGATTTACAAAATCACGGCATTTACATGGATAACCAACCTAGTTCCCAGGGCTTTTCCCTTTTTGTCATTGGGAAGGCGGGAAAAGGCCCTGGCACCCATAGATATAGGAGATCTAGATTGCTAACGCATACCTAGCGCAGGCGGGCCCTACATGATAAATCCAAGATGGCGGTACAACAGGGCAAAAAGACTATAAATTCTATTACGAAAATCAGGATTTTTGCATTTTTTGCCCTCGCATTGTTTTGAAACTTATTCGGGCTACTTTTATGGTAAAGAGAAACTTACCGCGAAGATTTTGAGCATATATATGATTGAATTGGATGAAAACTCGCAAAATTATCCATCGATAAAAGTTCGTGTATAGTACTGATATAGTACTATACATGTATATGTAACTTGTACAGTTTTGCTTTAATTTTTGCTCACTATTTGCATAAAAAGCAAATTATAACAGACCATAGATGATAGACCCTCATCCAGTGCTCTCATCAGTTTACTTCTCTAACAAGCAAGGAGGGGGGGGGGGGTACATAACAGTTCATATTTCATAATTATGAGGACAGAGCAGATGATGATGAAAGATGCAAGTATAAAACACCATTCACAAGGCTAGATGTTAACATAGCACAGTATTTCTGGCAATAAAACGTTCCAACTGACCATTTCACACGAACTTTTATCGCTGGATAATTTTGCGATTTTTCATCCAATTCATTCATATATATGCTCAAAATCGTCGCGGTAAGTTTCTCTTTACCATAAAATTTGACCGAATAAGTTTCAAAACAATGCGACGGCAAAAAATGCAAAAATCCTGATTTTCGTAATAGAATCTATAGTCTTTTTGCCCTGTTGTACCGCCATCTTGTATTTATCATGTAGGCCCCGCCTGCGCTAGGTATGCGTTAGCAATCTAGATCTCATATATCTATGCTGGCACCGGCCGGTCTTCTATGTATTCTGATTGGTCAATGACAAGTACATTATTATGCAAATAATGCAATCTTGGATTAATATATTCAAACTTTGGGATAAATTAACATTTTCACGCAAGGAGTGTCATTATTAATACTTTGTAACTGTCAACCTCGTCCCCAGGGTCTTCCTCGTAGTGGCGCGTGAGCTGAGGAAGACCCTGGTAAAATACGATGAAATCTCCAAGATTCTTGGAAATTTATCGCATGCGCAGTAACGACAACGTTATGTTGCTGACTACAATTAGCGCTGGCGCATACGATTTTCTTGCTTAAAAATATACATGTTTTGTTGATTGTTTGTGTATTTATTCTTAAAGTTTTAACAAATTTTACGAAAAATACTTCAGATATAAGCTGTGAACACACATGTACACAAAACTGTGCAACATTCATCATCATATTGTATCAATTTGTCGGAGTATGGTGCTCATATTTGTGACATTGTTTTGTTCGCTTTGGCGACCCTCGTATATACCAGATGCTGTTCGGCCTCAAATGCGACTGAATAAACACCGATAGTGTTGCCTGGAATATGAAATGATATTGATTGATTGTACTGTATATCAAGGTACGTACTATACATATATACTGGATTTATTTTCATACGAGTTTCAAACTATTTCAGCCTTATGAACAATGAGATCACATCACTAACATACAGTCATACAGAAAGACTCCATATTTTCTTATCAAATCTGATTATCGTTACAAGTAACAGTAGAAATGCTTCAAAATTTATTCTGTATGCAAAGCAGGACAGCATGTTTCATTTTGCTTTGGTGGTAGTCACCACTCACCAAATCAAATAGACCATTCCATTTAATAGCCCCCCTATTGAGGTCTGGATATCTTATATGGGGATTTTAGAGAGGGGGTTTTTACCTTAAATTTTTCTGGAGAGTAGCTTAAGAGATTTCCTAAAAATTAGGTGTTTTAGTGATATCCAAAGGGGCAGGAACAATATCCTAAAGGGGTAGAAAGATATCCATAGGGGTTCCAAAATTGCATCTAATGGGATTCCAAAATTATTAAAAGGTATTATGAAGAGACCCCTCAATAGGGTGTGGGGGGGGGGGGCTAAATTAGATGGAATGGCCCAGTGTGCTGCAACAACTTTTAAAATTTGTATATATGTTTTTAAGGCACAATATGTGATGGAGTTTGATATGATGATCAGCACAACCTGAAGGTCTTAACTTAATGAACAACTTATCTGATATGCTCCTAGTTCCAATACTTTGCTGTATATTATCACCAGCTCAGATGTCAGTTGGATCACTTTGAATGAACATTGGTGTGGCACAAAAAAGTGTCTGTATTATGGAGGAGTCTATAAGGACTTAAGCAAAAAGCACACTTTTGGATATTAGTATACTGTAAGTTTCAAATAAGTTTGAACAATAACAACTTAAAATAGAAATTTATTTAATTTGAAACACTTAAAGGAATTACAACATATTATATGATAGTCATATGTACATGATTATAAGTATATTCATTAGTTTTACTAGCTGATATTTATGACCATCCTGGGACAACATTTTATTTTTCCCAAGAGATTTTACTTGCATGATAGTAATAAGTTTAATAGTAACAGAGAACTGTGATGGATATGTGCAAGTAATTATCATTAGAAATACAAATATTAAGCTGTAATTTTGACCATTGTAAATGTATTATTAAAGAAACAAAATACAAAAGTCAAACAAGGCTATTTAACATAATACAGTCATAATACTAGACTGGTTAAAGAACTACTGAATAGAGGGATCGTGAAAATCTTCTAAGATTACTACCATAGCTCTGTAACAGGGAAAGATATAGTGAGTTAAGGTTTCTTCACCTTGATGAACAAAATTATATAGCATTAGAAAACTATAATGCCATCAACTAATCCCCATTTAAAAATTTTCATGTTGGTCACTGTGAAATGTAATCTTGAGGCCATCAAAATGATTGTTTTTAAAATATCTGATTGATGACATGATTATATATATTTCCATGGAATTCAAGTTGGCTTTTTTTCCCAAGTTCATGTAAAATATGGTTCACCTGTTAAAATAATAAAATGTTTATTAGTTGTTTTGTAACAGAACAGTACCCGCTTTAAATAAAATATAGGAAAGAGAAAATCGAAATAACAGTTGTACTGTATATGGAAAACAGAATAAAATCTTTCTAAGCAATCCTACTGTTATCATAATTTGATTAACGGGCATTAACTGATGAGATAATATGAAGTCTTTCTGTATGTTAAAAACTGTGATTTCTGAAGAAGTCTTTCTGTATGTGTGAAATGAAGTCTTTCTGTATGTGTGAAACTGTGTTTATTAGAAAATGTGATTTCCAAGACTCTGAGAAAATGTGAAAGTATAAACGTGTGAAAAAAATCGAATAAATTCAGTATAAATGTACAGTACATACCTTGATATACATGGCGTAACGCAACCGCTGGGGGCCCTCCGTCAATCGGCCACTTTGGGCCCCTTTGCTCCACTAAAAATAGGCTCCAAAAATTTTTCTCGGAACAATTTATTTTTGGCGACCTCCCCCCCCCCCCACACCCCGCCAAAAATTTTTCGGACATTGTACCATTTTAGGGGTCCAAATTTTTTCCCGGACATACCCAATGAAATTGCAATTAATTCATTCTAGCATCTCGTCCTTTACCTCAGCCGCGACGTACTTAATCCGTCGCAGCTTCGGGAAATTTCTCGACGGATTTTGCCTTTTCCAGAGAATGGTTTTTTTTATTCAATTCAATTCAATTAATTCAATTCCCCAGAAATGTGCTATCAAATTTTTTAAGGTCATTTTTGTCGGGGGGCCCTAAAGTTCGGGGGCCCCCCGTCACTGGACACCCTGACACCCTCCCGTTACGCCACTGTTGATATACAGAACAATCAGTCAATATCATTTCATATTCCAGCAACACTATCGGTGTTTATTCAGTCGCATTTGAACTGAAGCCGAACAGCATCTGATATACGCGAGGGTTACCAAAGCGAACAAAGCAATGTCACAAATATGAGCGCCATGATACAATCTGATGATGAATGTTGCACAGTTTTGTGTACATGTGTGTTCACAGCTTATATCTGAAGTATTTTTCGTAAAATTTGTTAAAACTTTGAGAATAAATACATAAACAATCAACAAAACATGTATATTTTTAAGCAAGAAAATCGTAAGCGCCAGCGCTAATTGTAGTCAGCAACATGATGTTGTCGTTACTGCGCATGCGATAAATCTTCAAGAATCTTGGAGATTTCGTCGTATTTTACCAGGGTCTTCCTCAGCTCACGCGCCACTACGAGGAAGCCCCTGGGGACGAGGTTGTGTAATTGTACGTCTAAGAAATATTTTTGGCAAAATCTGTGGCAAAATGGTTAAATTTGATAAGATTTATACACAATTTATCGAAGGTTAGTATTATTGTTTGTTTTAAACTGTGAGAGAAGATTAATTGTGTACTAGAACACACCTCTGAGGCTCTGACCGAGTATTTAGGGCAAAATGTGCCTTTATTGGCTTCGTATAGCGTTAATGTTTATATAAAACTAAAGTCTGGGTTTATAAACTGAAACATGACCTTTAGTTTTTGATATTCTTCATAGTCGAGTTTAAATTGGCCTAATTTATAGTTAGTTATCCCTAGAAATGCGACGATATTTTGTTATATCATATATGCAACAGTGTTTACAACTTTTGAATAATATGTGATTTGGTTTTGTTTCAGATACAATTACATGTTGCTTCATTTTACCATAAATTGTGTTAAAAAAGTGATTTGCTCATTTGGCTGATGTTACAGTTTTCTGATGTGTTTTGTTCGGATGATATTAGAACAATTTCAATATGAAAGTGCAGGTGTCTTTAGACATGAGCCATAATGTATATATCAAAATACTGATAAAATCCGTTTCCAGCTTGATTGTATTTGCATTGTTGCAGACAAAGTTGTGCAATGGTGGGCTTATGTCACATACTCGTATGTAATTCCATGTACTTTGATGCCTCAAGAGATGCTTCGAATGTGTAATAAAGGGCTGTTTGCAGGAGTTGGGCTGTCTGGCCTTAAATTGCATTGTTTTTATGATATTTTAAGATTGTATTCATATGGCTGGACCATCTTGCCATTGCCACAATGTCTGATGTTCAAACAGGCTTTAAAATCAGGTTACAATGCATGCTTGAAAATATGCAACAATTTCACTGCTAATAATATTCCAGAAAATCCTGCCTCTAGGGCAGATCTGGACTGATTTGTCAGAGGGGGTTGGAGGTTTTCTACTTGTGATCGGGCAAGGGGAGCTAGCCAAGGGTGCTGGGTCAGAGTCAAACTCATGTGAACAGCTTCTAAGTCCTAATTATATTGATAAATTATGTACACTTTGGGATGGTAATGCAATTTGTAAAATATTCCCCATTTTATTTAATAAAATTTAATTATATACATTGTTTTTGTTGTTTATATTAACACCTTGGACAGTGTATATTTACACCTTTGGACCCTGTAAATAAACACCTTTGGATCCTGTAAATGTACACCTTTGGAGGGTGTACCATTCTAAGCCAAAGACGTTTAAGAACAATTATCAAGGTATTTGCATGATAAAATATATTTAAACTGCTCTCCGTATACATGTAATGCATGGTTCAATTCTTGCTTTTACCAAGTAAACCCAGGGATTTTCAATGTCCCCCTCCTCCCGTAGAATTCACTTGAAGTGGCTGGGGCAAGGTAGCTATAAGTATAAGTAGGTATATAAAAGTCAATTAAAATTTACAAATAGAGCTTTTTGAATATAGACCATTGCAAAATCTTTTTAAATTTGTTTAACCCTTTATAGTGGCAATGTGCCCTACTTTAGTATATTACTCCGTCTAGTGCCAGACAATTTTACTCAAGGGCAGAATGTAGACTTGCCACATGTCGACCTCGAACGAAACGTTGGCTCACACTCACTGCTTGCGTTTCGTTCGAGGTTGACTTGTGGCAAGTCTAGGCAGAATGCTGCCACTGAATGAATTAATATATTCTCAGAACAGGTACCATCAAATTAAATCTATTTTGCTGGCAAAATGCCTTGGAGGGGGTCCTTGATTTGTTGAGTTTTTTTTTTTGGGGGGGGGGAGTGAGTATTCTAAAAAACAGAATAGCAACTGGTTTCAGAATAGGAATTGTTGTAATAAAGGTAATATAATTCTAAGACAACTCATTCAAAGGAATCAACCATTCTAGCTCTTATAGTGTATGTTGCAACAGGGATGGATTTACTGGGGGGTGCACCCCCTAGCCCTGGCCAGAGGGGGTGCAGGGGGGGGGTGCTATTTTTCATGATAAAGCAAAACATTATTACAGGCAAAATGAGATACAGTAATTTGGGTAATAACATGACGATAAGCGCGCTGTGAACAACAATTCATATAAACAATATTTAATTTTAAAAAAAAGAAATGGCAATTTTTCCAAAAGCCGTAGGCTTATCTAGGGAAAGCTTGCCTGACATTAATAAATACATAGTTTGCATTGAAAATAATAAATATAGAGTGGTAACGAAACGTATGAGAATAAGAATAAAATAAATTTTGACACACACATAGCCATGTACCTGCAGAATTAACAGCGTCTTCAATCTTACAAGGAACATTGCCGCAAGGCATGGCTGAAAAGTGTTCTTGATTTTAACAAAAGCGTTTAGTATTCACAATAAAGTTCTGAACGATTAGGAAAAGATTAGCATTTGTATGTTGCGAAACGTCGGGATGACCGTTCAAAAACCATGATAAACACATTTTGCTTGTTCAACTTAACCATTTGGAACCAAGTAAATGTGCAGCGGAAGCAAAAAGAACAGCGCGATGAGCAGCATATCGGCCACAGTCAAAGAAGAAATGACTGACAGTCTCATTGGTTGAACCACAAGAACATAATGGCGATGGCACGCAATTTATTAAGAACAAATAATGATTTAAGGTACAATGAAATAGGCGAAAACGAGTATGAAGTATGGAGGCGTAGCGATTACCAATATAGAACAATGAATTTGGAATTGGATCATCACGCCAGATTTTGAGATTGGTTTTAAAATGAGGTAAAGATTCAGAAGTTCGAACATTTAATGGCAAGCTATTCCAAAGTTTAATTGAAGAAATGGCAAAAGATTTTTGAAGACGTTCTGTCCTAGCAAATGGAACACAATTCAAATACAGTAGTAAAGCCAGACTTCGCAGTAGTGAAGCAAGTTGATGGGTGGGCGGCACACATGACCGACACAACTCGGCACCAGAGCTGGCAGAGCACCCCCCCCCCCCTACCAGATCATGCTGGATCCATAAAAATGTATTTTCTTCATAGTCAGGCATTCACATAAATGAAGATTAGAATTGCATCATGGTACATAGTCTTAAATATTTAGGAGGGGTCTCCATTATTAAATTAAGAGATTAAAAAGGGGTCCCATGACATTTTGACATAAGAATCTCCCACCCCACCCTAGGGTATAATGAATGTCACTTAAAGTACAAGCCATCTTCTAACTGGTTGGGCACCTTGCCCCTTTTGTTATGGAAAATATATTCCCTACCTTGATCCCCTGGGACAAAAAATTCAAATCAACTCTCCACCCTGATAATGTGCAGATGGTAACAGCAAGAATTGAAACAAGCAAGCTTTACTGGAGTACACACTATTATTAGGAAGCATCAATTCGTACATGCTAATTTGCCAGTCATGATTTTAAACGTAATATTTCTTATCTCATATAGAATTCTTAAGGTCTTGTTTACATTTTGCTGGAAGCAAACTAAGACGCATATCCAATATTTGGGTCATATCACTCATATGTCAGTTTTGCAACTTTCCAGCTTCAACAACATTTGGCTTCAAGGAAAACGTAAACAAGGAAAGAGCATATAACACTTCATTTGTGTTTAAAATATCAATGAATAAATATTCCAACCAGTGGCACTTTATAATATAAGTGACATTCAACAATAGATCAATAACATATACAGTTTATGCAAAAACATTTCTTTGAATCACTGTATACAATATTCTTCATAAACTCGTTCCAAACGTCGCACAGCAGAGTCTTTGGAAGGGTAAAACCAAGTTTAACATCCCCAGTTCAAAACACTTTCCGTGTCCTCTTAGGCAAACCTGTCAAGCTGGAGAACATCTGTCGTAGTACTATATTTTGTCTCAAATGGCTGTTAATTTTGTTTAGCGAACGAACGATATTTACCAATAAACCCCGTTGGAAGAACAGCAACTACATAGTTCCTAGTTAATAAAAGCTGAAGAATTTGATTTCGAGTACGTCGGTAGCAAAAAGAAGGAAAAATTTCAAAGACTAAACGCATTTTTAAGCCGCTCTAAGCACTTAAATTTTGCGGACAGTCTTAGGTTGGCGGCCATCTTGGATTTTATAATTCATTATTATTATAATTTATTACACCCACTATATATCTGGGTGTTGAAAGTCATGTGACCGGCCGGTGCCAGGGCCTTTTCCCGCCTTCCCAATAACAAAAAGGGAAAAGTCCTGGGAACGAGGTTGAGCTTTCAAAACATATTCTTCAGTAATGGCAAATCTTTCATGCTCGGAGATGCTTGACGACATTTAGGAAGGCTCACTTTCAAATTTGATTTTGAAGTCGTTTTGTGCGTTTCACCACGATTTTATATTTAGCGCAAATCGTATATGAACTTTTATCAGTACTGGAAGACGATTTTGAGGTAAATAAACCGACTTTTCTGGCAAAAATTATCATTTTAGAAAGTTATAGGGGCAAATTATAATATAATCTATAGTGTTTGTTTACGCTCGCGTTCCTGAGTCCCAGGCCCACCAGCAATATTTAGTACGACGGATTTTTTTCCAAAAATGTCAAAATTGCCATGTTTGAGGGCCTATATCTCAGAAACTATTGAACTAAATCAAAAAAGGTTGAACAACTTGTTATATAACTTTTTGCGCTCTTTTCAAATCCGTAAAGATCCCACAAGTGATATAGGCACTTTAATTAACCCAGGATTGCTATCCTGCAATCATTTTAATATTATATGGCTTACCGGTTTGTCGCAAGCGCTTAAACTCGCTATGGAATTTAACCGAGAACAATATTTATACCCTCTAATATGTCTGCAGTCTGCACAATGGCACTATAAAATTAGTTCAAATGTCCAGTTAAGAAATGCAAATATATTTAAAAATATATATAAAAATTCTATGATATAATTTTGGCAAATTATAGTCTTTAGTCTTTGTTCATAAGGGCTTGAAGCCGTAAGTCCAAACAGAAACCAGCCTTATCATAGCGCTGAACATAAAATGTTAAAGTCAGCTTTTCTTGCTTCATATTGTAATCAAATATTAGGCCAATGAAAATTGATATCATGTTTCTCGTCCCCACCCGCATGGGATTTATCTGCGGCACGAGAATTTTTCATTATTCATTATAATTGAATAATAGGCTTAACAAAACACCAAATTGATCTCCAGATCAAAGTCTTATTGCTGCATTCCGCAAGCGCAACTCAAATTGTATCTTTCTAAAGACATTACTCGCCCGAATGCCTCTATTTTTCATGTCAGCCCTGGTATGCATAGAAATATACTGTAGTGTAGGTCGTATTAAATTAAAACGAATTATACACCGATTTACTTCAGATTCTTATGGAGTTTTTTACTTGGTCAAGGAAATTATTGACAAGCAATTCAAATAAAAAAAATAATGAAAAATGAAAAATGAAAATATCCCGCTCCAAATTTTTGAACATTGTGGACGAAAAACATGATATCAATTTTCATTGGGCAATACGGGTGTTGATTTCCCAACAACAACAGATGCTCTTCCGGAGTATTGCATTATAGTGCGACTGTTCACTCTCACCTTGTCGATTAGCCTTTTCTTTAAATAATTCTGGCCACCAAATCTCACAGGCGAGAAAATTTTTGAAGCGGCTTCGAAAGACTAATATTTACAGCCAGCATCGTCTTGCTGCTTTTCATTGAGCCGCCATAGCCAACAGCAACATTACACAAGTGTCGAAACATTGCGTAAGGCACAAAGAGCTTAACAGGCGGCATAAGACCAGTATTCCTTGATCTCCCAAGCTTTGCGTACATAGCTTTCCCCAACTCACGAAAATAACTATCGATAAGCGGCCGAGTCAGCTCCAACTTGTTCGAAGCTCGCTCCTCAAGGATGGTATCTAGACCACGCATACCATAATTTGGTTTAGTTTCGCACTTCCAAACTGCATCCATCCAAAGACGCTCCACTGAAAATTTCATAACTACAGATGAACGATTCCAAAACCGATCAGATCTTTCGGTATCATCACCAGATGATCCGAGTTGAAGGCAAGAAAGTGCAGCTAAAAGTTGCTCAGAGACCGCCATATTTTAAATAATTTGCGAGGGAAAATCTAGTCCAATGGGAAATACCGCATGAATACTGAGCCCATGCTTCCGGGAGAAAACTACTTAGCAACCGACCACCGTGCGCGAACTTCGTTGCGAAGTTCAAGCCCAACTTCCGAAGTTGACAACGTAAATGGCAAGTTCGCAACAGACTTGGGAACAGCGTGTTGAAAAGTTACCTGAAATCGACAATAATTATACCACATCAAGTGTTATTTATTGCTACGTTTTACGCTAAAACGTTTTCTTAATTTGCGGATTAGGTTTTTCCCTATAATAAGTAGGTTAACCACTTTGGTTAACTGATTTTTTGTTGCATTTGTTTATCGTATTTTATTTGCTTTACTTTTAAGAATTCTACTTCTTCAAAAATGAATCCGTCCAAGGATCGCAACAACTGGAAAACCGTTGGAGAAGTAATCAATCTAATTAGGAAACCTATTGCTTTGTACACTGGCCAGATCGTTAAAAAATGGCATGCTAAGCTGTGTTGCCGTTTACAGGGGGAATGCGCAAATCCTGTAGTTTGCAAGAAAGAAACAGACTATAAGAAACTTTGCCACTCTTGCAACCAGTGGTACCAGGAACTTGCTAAATGGCATAAAAAAGCAAATAAACGACAGATAAAATGGCGTGAAAACTGCGACACATCAAAGTGGCCTGTTGATCCATGGGAGGTAGCCAAGTTTTTTATGCCTATCCTTGGACACAACAAAGGAACCATCAAAGACGCAGAATCCACTGATTTATCATATCTTCTAAACGTCCTTGAGTGGATGAATGATGTCATTTTTTCTCCAGACAAGCGGGTGGACCTCGATCTTGTTAGAAAGCTCCGTTCAGAAGTTAGAAACCCTTGGGCGCATTCAGCAACTCAAGAGTTAACCGATGCTGATCTCAACAATGCTTTTGACACTGCCAATAAGATTCTTGCCGACCTTGATATTGTTTTCAGCTGTGACGAAGTCAAGAAGTGTATAAAGGATATCAAGTCTGTACAAACTGGTGGAATAACCAATGTCGTAAAAGCCGAGTTAGATACCCAAAATTTACTGCGCTATGACGTAGTTGCAACTAGACTAACTGTCAATCAATTGAGTGAAGAAATAAATCAATTAAAAGAAAATCAAATCTCTGACCGACAGATCTTCGAGAAAAAGTTGGAGAATCTCGATAAATGCATCAGCCAATTACAAATATCATATGTTCAAAAAACTGAACGACGGGCGCAAATAAAAAATTGCATACCTGACAAACCTTGTACGTTCATTGGGCGTGACGCCGAAGTAAAGGAAATTATTTCTTCCTTGATGGAGGACGGCTGTGGAATTGTCTCCATTGTTGGGGGCCCAGGGTTTGGCAAAAGCACCGTTGCAATTGAAGTCTCCCATCGTCTAAGCGATAATCGTGACATCGTCGTCATTTTCTCATACATGTCAAATGTTTCAACTGTGTCTGATGTTTTTCAACGTCTTTGTCAAGACGTTGGCGTTAATCCTGGCGAAGATTGTAAATCATCGTTTACGTTGTGGTTAAGGAATAATGAGAGAGTAATCCTTGTCATGGATAACATCGAGCAACTGCTTGAAGAAGTAAGATCCGAATTTACTGAGTTAGTGCTCACGCTCCGCAAGAATTCGCAGCAACAGTTGCAGATCCTAGCAACGACAAGGACCGCATTCTCAATTCCTAACCAACCCACCAAAAGCATTCAGATAGGAGAGTTGGATGAAAAATCTAGTGTGGAACTTTTGAGAAAGTGCTGCCCTAATACGGATGTAGAAGATATTTACTTATGTGACTTGGCTAAACTGTGTGGTTTTATTCCTCTGGCTTTATGTATCACAGGATCTAGAATTCCACGTCTAGATGATCCAGCTGAGTTGATTCAATGGTTGGAAGAGAAGCCTATGAAAGCTTTACAGTCAACTGACAAAACGCAGTGCGTCCGAAAAGCCATCGAGTTTTCTTTTCAAATGTTGACTAGTGAAGACAAGAAAGCATTCGCTCGACTTTCAGTATTCAATGGAAATTTCCAAAAGAAGTCTGCTCAAGAGGCAATCGAGAGAGATGGGTTCGAAACCCAAGATTTCTTAGAGCAGCTCGTTGATCGCAGTTTAATACAGAGTAGCAGTGACGAGCGCTTCGTGATTCACTCGCTTATTCGACGATTTCTTACCGATCATGATCAACTTCAAGATGAAAAGGCAATAGGAGAAGAATTGATGGTGAGGCATTTTTTAGAGTTGTGCCATTCGTGGACCATGAAATCTTACTCCAAAGACGGATTTACTGATGCCCGAAAACTACTGAAGGAAGACGCCCACAATGTCGAAGAAACGTTAAGAATCTGCTGCCAAAATGAAGCAACGAGTCTGAATATAAACGTCATCGAATCCTTGGCACGTAGTGATATTTATAATTCTTCATCGAGGTTATTTTCCATCTTTGGCCGGGATCTTCTTCCACGGACTGTTTTAAAGAATTTCTATGAATTCTGTATAATGCTAGCGGGAGGTCGAAAGCAACTAGCAATTGAGATCACATTTCAGTGTCTCGTAGCAGATGAAGAAGGTCGTAGAATTGGGTGGAAATCTCCTCAATACATCGTCAGGATGGAGCTTATCAAGGAACTCTTTGACAGAAATGAAACAGTGCTAAAAGAAGTCAGGTCCTTACATCAGTTTTGTTACTATTTTTATGCTCGATATTATTCTAGAATAGCAAGAAATACACCATGTCCTGATCTTCCAGAAGATGATCATGAGTCTTTGTCTGAAGACAAAGATCGAAGTTCTATCGATAACGTTGGCGAGACCCTTATCTTAATCGAGCGAGGACATTTGAGCAAAACACGTGGAATTAAAGTATTCCACTCGGATAAAATTAAGTATCAGAAATACCTGGAATGTGCAAAATCATTTTACAATCAAGCTTTGTCGTCAGCTAAAGAGTTGTTGGGTGATCATGAATTAACGGGTGCTTGTCATAAATATTTAGGAGACGTATACTTTACCATGTGGAAGAACGAAGAGGCGTTGCCGCATTATTCGGATGCCATACAACTGCGCAGAAAACTACAACTTGATTCTAACGAGCCTTTTGTGTACTTGCTCAAGAATTATGGCTTGTGCCTTTCTTTTCTTAGTCGCATTAATGAATCGGTGGATGTGTTAAACGAAGCTCGCGATATAGCTGATAAGCTTGCTGAACGAGGCACCCTTTGCAGAGCCAATGTGTATTTTGCGTTGGCGAGAATGTGTCGTCGCTGGAAACCTGATTGTCAAGAAGCTGCGAAACATGCTTATGCGGCAATGGAGATGAAAGGGTCGTTACATCCAAACAATGTAAAAACATTGGAAAAAATAATTAAAACGGCAGAAGGAAGCATGGCTTGAAAGAACGCTCAAGGGACATTGGACTTTCTTTTTCTTGGAAAAATTACAACTGATTTCTGTAACACTGCTCTAAGAATTATTATCCTTCTTATGGACGATAAACATACGCCGATCTAACTCGGTTGACTTAATTTGTTAAAATATGACTGCAGCTTTAAGGTTCGCATAAGAATTTCCAATGAGGATTTGGTTTAGATTAGTCACCAGAATGTTGATCGGAATATTCTTTCACAAACGAAGAAACACTTCTTGACCAAAATGACTGATTATGAATATTTTTTTTCGAACATTCACTTTTATATCATTGTAATATAAATAAAGTTGTATATGGTACATATCAATTTCGTGTTGTAATTTAAGCATTAACTATGAGATTTCTTGTAGTTTACGAGAAACGAAATACTTATAAATAGACTTTAAGCTAGCAATGAAATTTAAAAACTTTTAACGAATCAGCGTGGATTTTATGAGGATTTCAAGGACTTTTCAGTACTCAATTTTGTGGACTTAGTGAATATATTATATGCACAGCAGACTTTCTAGTTACAAGTACACGTTTAGAGAAATAAAAGAATATAATATTGGCGACGAGACATTGAACCTATGGCAGCTATGCAACATCCGACTCTAGCACCCTTCTCTGTGTTATCTGACAGTGCTACGCTCAGTCAACGTTGGACAATATGGGTTACAAGTTTCGAATATTTTCTGGACGCTTCGAACGTGACGGACAAGAAACGACAACGGGCATTGTTGTTGCATTTAGCTGGACCAGAAGTACAAGAAGTTTTCGAAACACTAAGTGACACGGGAGATGACTACGCTGCTGCTTTCGAAAAGTTGGATGCCTACTTCAAACCGCAAAAGATTATTCCGTTTGAACGCCATATGTTTAGACAAGCCACCCAAGACCCCTCGGAAACGATGGATACGTACGTTACTAGGCTCAAACGATTAGTACAAACCTGTGATTATGGTACATTGTCCAACGAAATGATTCGCGATCAGGTCCTGGAGAAATGTTATTCAACGCGTTTACGGCGTCGGTTACTTCGCGAAGAAATCCTTACCCTCGATGTTATTTTACGCATTGCCAGAGCCCTCGAAGCGTCTGATCGCCAAGCACAACAAATCGAAGGCACCAAGAATTCCGAGAGCGATGCTGAGAAAAGCTCTGCATATTTTATCCAGCCTCGATCGAATACCAATACCAGTCGAGAATTTCGTTCAGAGCGTCCTGCAGCTAGCCCACAGCGTCAAGACTCGCCATCAGACGATCGACTTTCCAAACGAGCTTGTTATTGTTGTGGTCGTGACGGTCATCGAGCAAAAGATGCTTCGTGCCCAGCCAATAACAAAGCATGCAATAAGTGTGGCAAACTTGGACATTTTGATCGTGTTTGTAAGAGCGCGAGGCGTCCAGAACAATCCGAAAGAGTTCGCCACATTGAACAGCGAGAGAACGACAACTTTTCTGACGATGACGAATATGTATTTAAATTGAATGACCCAAAGAACAGCGAGCAACAGCCCAGCGTCACGATTACTGTCCATGGCACGGATATTCCAGTGATTATTGACTCGGGAGCCAGTGTGAATGTTCTGGACAAGAACACTTTCAATCGTCTTTATAATGGACCCCAAAACACTATAAAACTTTCAGATTCGCGTGTAAAGTTGTTTTCCTATGGAGCTGTTACACCACTTCCGGTACTGGGGAAATTCGATGCCATGGTTACGATTCCAGCTGTTTCCGGTGAAACAGCCTCATCTACCAATGCCCAATTTATCGTCGTGAATACAATGGACTCAGGCTGTTTACTTGGAAAGTCTATAACAATTGCTCTTGGTTTATTGAGAGTCGGAACTACTTTCTGGAACTACTCTTAATGCTGTGACAATGCAAAGTGATGTTGAAGTCATACTTTCCTAGTATCCAACAGTGTTCAGTGGTGTAGGTAAGCTAAACAATTACCAATTGAAAGTGCATGTGAACCCGATATCCCTCCAGTTGCCCAGCCACCTAGACGGGTACCTTCCCACATACGTAATTTGTAGACAAGAAGCTTACAGAGCTTGAGGATCTTGATATTATCGAGTCGGTCCAGGACCCAACCCCCCTGGGTTTCACCTTTAGTCGCAGTCCCGAAGGCGAATGGTGAAGTACGCGTCTGTGTTGATATGCGGCGGGCAAACGAAGCCGTCATTCGTGAACGCCACCCCATCCCCACATTGGAAGAGACGGTGCAAGCCCTCAATGGGGCAACAGTTTTCTCCAAGCTAGACCTGCGTTGGGGTTACCACCAAATTGAGCTCCACCTAGATTCTCGTGGGCTGACAACTTTTTCCACTCCCCAAGGCTTGAAGCGGTATAAACGATTAATTTTCGGTTTGTTATCAGCATCTGAAATGTACCAGTTTGTCATCCAGCAAGTGCTATTTGGTATCCCAGGGGTCCGCAACATGTCCGATGACATTATTGTCTTTGGAACAACCCAGGCTGAACATGACCGCAGTTTGGACCAGACCCTGTAACGCCTGCATGCCAACAGCTCACTCTCAACAAAGACAAGTGTCTCTTTAGTGTTCCTGAGCTAGTTTTTTTTGCTTTAAAATCTCCGCTGCCGGCCTGTCTCCAGATGACAAGAAAATAGAGGCCATCCAAGATGCCCCCGCTCCAACCAATGCCGGGGAGGTGTGAAGTTTTCTTGGTTTGGTCAATTATTTTGCTCGCCTCATTCCAAACTTGGCCACCATTTCCGAGCCACTTAGGCAGTTAACTCGAATGGGGGCCAAGTGGGCTTGGGGAAAACCACAGCAGCTTGCATTCAACGAGTTAAAATACAGTTTGACTAGCGACTGCGTAATGGCTCATTATAATCCTGAAGCAGAAACTGAGCTTCGGGTGGATGCCAGTCCAGTTGAGTTAGGCGCAATCCTAATGTAATCCGATGGCCACGAGACACGCCCTGTTGCATATGCATCGAGAACTCTCACCGATGTTGAGAGGCGCTACTCACAGACAGAAAGAGAGGCGCTCGCAATTGTGTGGGGGTGTAAAAAGTTCCACCTGTATCTTTATGGCACTACGTTTAAACTTTTCACTGACCACAAGCCACTAGAGTTTATCTATAGCCCGAAGGGAAAACCACCTCCATGTATAGAGCGGTGTGTCCTTCGTCTTCAGCCATATCGTTTTAAAGTGGTCCACATGCCAGGGAAGACAAACCCTGCATATGTGCTTTCCCGATTGCCAATTAGTGCCCAACCCACCCGTGAACGGAATGTAGCTGAAGAATACATCAATTTTATTACAGAGAAAGCAGTTCCTAAAGCCATGACACTGGAACAAATATCCAAAGCGACTCAAGATGATGTTATCTTGCAACGGGTTCAGCAATGTTTATTGCACAACCATTGGCCAGACACCCTGACCTTCAGCGGTTTGCCAAAGTGCGAGATGAGCTGTCAGTAAGCCAAGGCTTGCTGCTTCGAGGAACTCGTATTGTCATGCCTAAATGCCTGCGCCACCAAAACCTTTCCTTGACTCACGAAGGCCACCACTGTGCGCACTAAACAACTCCTCCATCAGAAGGTGTGGTAGCCAGGAATCGATGCTGAAGCAGAGACCCTCGTCAAGACATGCCTACCCTGTCAGTCCACCATGCCGCCAACTGTACCCGAACCGCTTCGTCCTTCGACCATGCCTTCCAAACCATGGCAGTCCATTCATATTGACCTCTGTGGCCCCTTCCCTTTGGGAGAAAGCCTGCTAGTGTGTGTTGATGCCTGCTCACGGTGGCCAGAAGTGGAGATTGTCCGAGCCACATCATCAGAAGTTATCATTCGCCGTCTACAGAAGATTTTTGCAACACATGGGCTTCCTGAGCAAGTCACCTCTGATAACGGTTCCAATTTAGTCTCTAGAGAGATCGAGGACTTCTTCTCTTCCCATGGTATATACCACCGCAAAGTCACCTCATATTGGCCCCAGGCTAATGCCACCGTTGAAAGATTCAATCGTACAGTGGAGAAGGCCATCCGCACCGCACATGTCGATGGGAGAGATTGGAGAAAGGCGTTGGATACCTTCCTTTTGAACTATAGAGCTACCCCTCATGCAATGACTGGAGTTTCTCCTGCCAAAATCATGTTTGGACGCGAGATTCGGACAAAGGTGCCTGAGATAAGTAAATCAGAGAAATCAGAAACCCTGGGTAGTGCCCTTGCTCGTGACAAGAGAAACAAAGAGAAAATGCAGCAGTGCAGTGATAACAAGAATCGATCCACTCCTTCAACGGTCTCAGAAGGGGATATGGTGCTACTCAAACAGCCTAAGAGCAATAAGTTGTCAACATCCTTTGATCCCAATGGTTATCGCGTGGTTAAACGGCATGGAAGTAGTGTTCTTCTGCAGCGAGTAAACGCGCCAGCTATCATGCGTAATGTCTCATTGACTACGAAAATTGAAAATGCCGGTGTCGAACAGTTTACGGAAAGCTCCGACGAAGAGGACGAGATTGAAGGGCAACCAGTAACAGCCGAGCCTGCAGTCACTGTAAACACACGACCTGCAATGATGCGTAGACCTCCAGTTAGAATGCAGGACTTTATAACATAAACAATTGGACTTCGTGTTATATACAAGCGAACTGGGTTTGACATTAGTTATGACATTTAAAATTGTGTTTTGTTCCTTTAATTAATACAAAGGGAGAGACATAGTGTCCAGCGGTGGACACGTGACTTTGAGATGGCGGGAAAAGCTTGCATGTGGACTTAGTGAATATATTATATGCATGGCAGATTTTGTAGTTACAAGTACACGTTTAGAGAAATAAAAGAATATAATATTCCCTAACTTAAGATGGCAAGTCCATAAAAATTACTGTAGAGCTCCTTTAAGACTAGACTTTTTTCTTTTGAGACCAACTGTGTATTAATGCCAATTGCAGTTTATTTGAACTTGTCAAAGCGAATACATTTTAAATGTTACGACTAAACCCAGTGCACCAGTTGGTATAAGTATGACCACTAATTGTATGATCGAAAATCTTATCCGTACATGCAAACAGGCTGTTAGTCATTGCTTACTTCTCGTCCATGCATGCATATGACTGAAAAAAGTCGTGGTTCACCTTCGCTAAGATTTTCTACGGTTAGTCCACATGTTCTGGCACAATATTGTTCAGTTCCATTAAGCACGATTAAGCACGTCTTAGATCAGAGAACGTTTTTCAAACTTACCATTTTCGACCACTATGATTACTAATCCGAAGAGTTCCCAAGTTGTAGACCCGCAGTTTTCTCACAAATTGCATGCTATTTTATCTCCACTCATTTCACAACAAATTTTGTCATTGTTCAACGATACGGATGGATGACGACACACGATTATGTCATTCAAAAGAACCAATTTCTACAGTATATTGATAATTACGGTTGCCATTGAGTAATTTTAAAAAGAACAAAACAATAGACGCTCCAAATAGTTAACATTTTAGTCAACGTTTCGACAAGGTTTCAGTCATCATCAGGAATTTTAATAACCAGTCTTCCTTTTAACAAAAGACCGTTTTGCTCGAATAATCGTGTGTTATGTAATTTTATACATGTTGAACGAAAACGTCTCTTGTCAACAACTTTGAGAAGGTAAAGATAACGCTTCCTAAAATCCTCAGTTCTTTTGATATCTCTATAAGATCACAAGCACGTGAATGATAAGTCTAATTCTAGGCATGTCACGGGTCTGAAAAGTAACTCTAAACGCGATTAAGGTATTTAAAACAAAAGTAAAACGCGAAGCTGATGTAACAGCAAAGACAACATTAAAATACCCTCCATACATGTCCAATACTCCTCCATACATGTCCAATACTCTCGCAAGCATACCAACGGAAAAGATTATTCACCATCGGTAATATATATTTTCGTTTCGTGAACTCCAGCTGAGCATGGATAACTCTCGCAAACATACCGACGGAAAAGATAATTCACCATCGGTAATATATATTTTCGTTTCGTGAACTCCAGCTGAGCATGGATAGGCACGCTCACCAAATGGCCTTACCATCGGTACCGTCGGTACCGTCAGTACGTCGTCTTTGATGTCCGCGTCCTCGATCTAAATCTGTCTAATGTTTTGGAGGGCTACCTTATGCCATAGCAATAATACTAACTATCTCATTCACCAACGGACTTTTCAAATTTACCGATGGTGAATTCATTTCTCCATCGGTACCGATGGACACACTCTATTTACCGATGGTGAATTGGCTTACCATCGGTACCGCGTCGACGGTACCGACGGACAGTGTTTTGGAGGGCTACCTACATAGCCATAATGCTAACTACCTCATTCACCAACGGACTTTTCAAATTTACCGATGGTGAATTTATTTCTCCATCGCGGTACCGATGGAGAATCTCTATTTACCGATGGTGATTTGGCTTACCATCGGTACCGACGGTAACGACGGACAGTGTTTTGGAGGGCTACCTTAGCCTCTCTCACTAATGCTAACTACTTCATTCACCAACGGATTTTACAAATTTACCGATGTTGAATTCATTTCTCCATCGGTACCGATGGACAATCTCTATTTACCGATGGTGAATTGGCTTACTATCGGTATCGGTGAACATTTATTATTTACCGATGGTATATTCATTTTTCCATCGATACGGATGGACACCGATGGTAGAAATATTTTCACCAAACAAACCATAGGTATGCTTGCTACAGTATTGGACAACCCTCCGATGCGGTTGCTGGTATAGAAGACTTTATAAGACAGGATAAATCTTAAGAGGCCGTCTCTATAAGAACCGGGCACCCAGTTGTCATACTCCCAGTTGTGGAAGGAAATATGAAAGTCTTCAAATTTTTCACAATAATTTTCCTTTCAGGTAATTGTATGAAAAAAGAAATCGGTTTGCGTTAAAAAGCATTTTTTGTAAAATTTGGCCATCGATATTTTACACCTTGACGGGTCCTAAATGGCGGCCCGAAACTGCCGTAAATTGCAGATTTTCGTACGACTCTCGCGAAGCAAGCAGGTATGGCCGACGATCACAGCTTACTGAGCTCACCGAAACATACGAGTTTAAGATTGTTTCATAATGATATGAACTTTATTAAGTTATTAAAGGATGAATCGCATTTGCTTTATGATGGGACTCGTGTTATTTGGACAGGGGAACTACATTTGTTAAAGAATTTCGTCGAAAGTACTGTCGGTTGGGCAGGGAACTGGTTTTCACCTGGCGGCAGAGCTAAACAATTCAAATGTCAAAACCATGATCTTACTATGACTTGGTATCCGGGCAAACTAAACTCCTTATTGTTCCACGGAAAGGATGGAGACATGTTTAAAGAATTTCTGGTGAGTGTTTTGGAACAAACAAAGGTGCAGCATACAGACTGTTTATCCCCTACAGTTGCGGATGCGTTGCTAGAAACCGAGCCTCCCCTAGTCGAATCAATCAAAACTGTTAGTGAAAATAACGTTGATCCTAACCAATCTCCCCCAGAGAATCATACTTGCGCCTGTAGATCTTATACTGCAAATCTAAAAGATGTCAAATTAGACATTTCAGTTATACAAAAACAAATAGAATCTATTAATCGGGTCATAGATTCCACAAACAATATTATAGAATCTATGAGTGTTATCTTGAGCCCCTCAGGCACGGAAAGCCATCAAATATCCTATGACCTTAGAGTTGAAACATTGCTCAGAGAGTTTTCGTCAATTTTAAACGAAAAAAACAGAGAATTGGAGAAACGAGATAATATTATTAATAGTCTTCAAGAAAAATTAATCAAGGTTGAAAGCGAATATCAAAATGTTGAATCCCTAGTTGCAGAACGCCATGAACAAGAACAATGCCAACACAATAGAAATTATAATTGGCTTATTCATAATGAGAGCAGAAGCAATAAATACTCAGGCGGATGATTCCACTATAAATATGCAAAATCAAGAAAATAGTGAAAATTTACATCTGGTCAATAACAAAGAAATTGTCCAAATTAAAACTTTTTCTGATAAGGATCAATCGCCCCCTACACGAAAGGTTAAATCCGGACTTAAAGATTCGGTCGAGCTGAAACTACAACCTGTGCCACACGAACCACCTACCTCTAGATCTAATGAACGCTCTCAACAGGTTTTTCTGCCCTTAATGAGTAGCATACCTACAGGTCTGCTACAGTTGAGTAAACAACAGCCGCAAAGTTCCTATAAGGACATAGCTAACAGCGCACCTGAAGATACTGGTGAAGGGAAAATGCAATCTAAAGCTACTAAGGACGATCGAATGTTATTTCCACCTTTCAAACTCAGCTCACACCAACCGCAACCACGACGTCCACAACCGCATATAAATTATTCTCGGACTCACCCTCGTACTAGACCAGCTCAAACACGAGACCGGCATAATTCCCGGGCTACTACCCCACAATGGCACCTCAGACAAAATACTCCCCTTGTTTCGGTGAATTGGCAGGCAAATTTTCGGAAGAGCCGCTTAAAGCACAGACCCCCTGGCTGGAAAGAATTTCTTGTCTTAGTCAGCCAAATAACCAGGACGCAATAACGAAGTTGAATAAGATCCCTGTGAGAATTACATCTAATCGAACACGTAATTGTATATCAAGGCACAATGTCCCTAATTCACGCACAAATAACTCTAATCTAATTGAAATAATACCTGAAATGAACGCATCTGGTCAAAATAAGCATACAACTACGTCCAAGAACAGTTCTATCGCAGCCAATAAATGTGGTCTTCAAAAATCGAAAATTAATATTGCACATTTAAATATTTGCTCTCTAAAAAAGAGGGAACATTTAATTCAGATAAGACTTTTGATGCAGGAAAATAAGTTTGATGTACTTGCCGTGTCGGAATCTTGGCTTACGTCCAGTGTGAGAAATGAAGAGGTTAAAATTTTCGGATACAGTCTGTCTAGATTAGACCGGCGAGGGAGATCCGGTGGGGGGGTGTGTGCCTATATCAAGAGCTCGTTGAAAAAAAAGGTGCTTAGGGATTTAACAGAAATTTCAGAATCTCGTTTTCATCAGTTATGGTTACAAATTCAGCATAAAAAATTGAAATCTTTTCTATTATGCGTTTGTTACCGACCTCCAGATAGTCCTGTATCTTGTTTTACCAATAATTTTATGGATAATTATATCAAAGCACTCACTTTTGGTAAAGATATCATAATTGCTGGAGACTTAAATTGCGACTTGTTAAAGACAGCTCAAGAGGCAAAGGCTTTGAATGATTTTTGTCACTGTTTAAATTTGACACAGTTAATTGATAAACCGACGAGGGTCACGTCACGTTCGTCAACGCTTATTGATGTCATGATGACTTCAAATAAAGATTTGATTGCAGAAATTGGAGTGCTTGAAACCTATATTAGTGATCATTTTCTGGTTTACTGTTCACTCAAACTAAAGTTGATAAAACCGCATCCAATTTGCATCACTGCAAGGAGTTATAAGCATTACGACCGAAACCAATTCCTCTGTGATTTGGCATGCATTCCGTGGCATGAGAATTTATTTGTTGAAAATGTAAATGATAAACTGTCGCATTTTGATAGTAATTTTCAAAATGCATTGGCTAGGAATGCACCAATTAAGACAATGAAAATAAGACATCGACAAGTACCATTTGTTGACAATGAGATCAAAGAACTGATGAAAAATAGAAAAAGATTACACAAATTTGCTCGTCTAACCCGAATGCCATCTGATTGGGAGAAATATCGTGCGCTTCGAGATAAAGTTAAATGTAAGCTACGCCAAGCAGAAAAAGATTATGTACACAATGAAATATATAATAACCCAAATATAGCATCGATGTGGAAAGTCATCAGGAACTGCGTTCCACGTAAAGAGACCACGAAACCAAGTTATTCCGGAGATGTTAAGAAATTAGCTAATGAATTCAATACCTTTTTTACCTCAGTGGGGATAAATACATCAGCAACTGCATTGGCATTGCTTACTGAACATGGACTACCCATACTGAATCCACCAACATCTACCGAAATACCTGAGATCGATCAGTTTTATTTCCATTCAGTATCGTGTAGTGAAATAAGTAGAGTTGTTATGTCCTTTTCATCAAATAAGGCACCAGGATTTGACAAAGTATCAATGGCTGTGATCAAGGACGCCTTACCGTACATCCTTCCTACACTTACGCAAATTGTTAATTGTTCCCTGGAAACAGGTGTTTTCCCAACAGCCTGGAAGAAAGCAGAGGTTATCCCACTTCTGAAGGAAGGGGATTATGAAATTCCGAATAATAATCGGCCCGTGTCGTTGTTAGTGGCTGCATCTAAGATCTGTGAACGCGTGGTATTGAAACAGCTAACAGAGTATATGACAAAGAAGAAAAAATTTACTAAACATCAAAGTGGAAATAGGAAGTTACATTCAACCGAAACATTAAACATATTCATCTCAGATTTAATTCTCCAGTCCATGGATCGTAGAGAAGTGACTGCTTTACTCTTACTGGACTTGTCTAAAGCTTTTGATAGCTTAGATCATTTCATTCTGCTAAGAAAACTTTCGAATATTGGAATCTCGAAGCCTGCGTTGTTTTGGTTTAAAAGCTATTTGACAGGCAGGTGCCAATCAGTACGTATTGCGTCAGTGTTATCTGATGAATGTGAAATAACTCGCGGTGTTCCGCAGGGATCGATACTAGGTCCGGTGTTATTTAATATATATATATCAACGACTTGCCTGGTGTACCAAAGGAGTCCAATTTGGAGTCGTACGTGGATGACTCAAAAATATATTTAGCATTCTCAATCAGGGATGCCGAGTTGGCAGCTATGAAACTCACAGAAGACATGCGAAGAATTACCGCCTGGTGCTGTCTTAACAGTTTATTGGTGAATCCAGAAAAAACTAAGTTGCTTATATTAGGTACTAGGCAAGTGTTAGAACAGGTACCTGAAAATTTTCAAATAACTATCCTTGGTGAGAATATTACTCCAGTTGCTGTTGCAAAGGATTTAGGGATGATATTGGACTCATGTTTGAGCTACGACGAACATATCGCAAGCGTTGTTTCATCTTGTATCGCTGGATTGGGCCAAATTAGCAGAGTTAAACATATCTTTGACAGAAAAACATTAATTCTTATTATAAATTCC
This sequence comes from Paramuricea clavata, assembly GCA_902702795.2. Lineage (NCBI taxonomy): Eukaryota > Metazoa > Cnidaria > Anthozoa > Malacalcyonacea > Plexauridae > Paramuricea > Paramuricea clavata. Next base: position 1,036 of record CACRXK020004507.1, on the reverse strand, counting down.
CTGATTTTTAGCAAAATGTATTACTGCTCTACTGTTTGGTCTAATACATCCCAAAGAAATATCGAGAAACTTCAAGCGGTCCAGAACTTTGCTGCACGTATTGTTACAGGAACAAGAAAATACGATCACGTGACTCCTGTTCTGCAACAACTGGGCTGGCTTCCAGTTAAATACATGTTAAAATTAAGAGAAGCCATTTTTGCTTTCAAATGCTTGAAGGGGTTGGCACCATTGTATTTGCGTGAGAAGTTCCATGTCAGGTCAGATGTTCATGGCGTTAACACAAGGCAAAAGAACATTTTGGATATACCAATGTACAGATCAGCTGCGGGTCAACGAACATTTCACTATAGAGTTGTGTCCTTGTGGAATTCTCTGCCTCAGTCTCTTAAAAACATTGATACTTTGACTCATTTTAAAGTAGAATACAAACGTATGTTATTAGAAGAATTTTTAACTGTAAGTGGTGTTTAACAGATTTATAGAATATTTTAGAACTATAGCCTATTTTATACCTTAGGTCAAAACTCAAAATTCATTTTTAGATACTTTTATAGATATAGAATTTTATATTTGTAATTAGATCCTGAAAAGCCCAATTGGGAGTATCTAATATTGTATAATAATAATAATAATGTACTTGGTCTATGTCACGTGACTGTTCCTGTCATAGGAGTTAATTGTCTTGTTGTATAAACTTGTTATTAGTATTTACATAGTAAACTATATTTACATGTATTCTGTTGGAAAGGTGCCTTGCATGGATAGCGCAAATTATTTACGTTCCGTTCGCACCTCTTCCATTTGGGTAATATTCGTTCTTCGCATGTATAGTATTAGTACGTCTTTTGTAAATAATTATTATATTTACCCAATAAAGTATTTAAAAAAACAAAACAAAAAAAACATTACAAGTACCGCGGTCAGTTTTTACACAGACTTTACGGGGACCCAACATTTTGTGAGGACCTGGGTCAAATCCCGCAACGTTTTCGACCATTTCCGTCTTCTAAAAAAGCCACATTCGAAATAAATA